>CAOJBI010444410.1:0-11306 GCA_948277035.1 Euphorbia corollata
TTTAATTTTTTTAAAATAAAATGAATCGAGTTCTTTAAAATTAGCTCCCAAAAACAAATTATAAATGTTGAAGAAATCTCGTAAATCCACTAAGTATATTTCAAAAAATGATTATACGAACAAGTTATTCAGTTTACTTACTGTTAGTATCCGGCCCACTGCCTACACTGAAACTAATTTCAGTCACTTGTTAAATTGGCTACATTGAGACTGACTTTATTATGTAAAACACAAAACAGTGTTACAAATTTTAAGTTTACACTGCAAACATTTGAGAACTATACAAAAAGGGGAAATTATACATAGATTCAATACCTAAATTCCCAAATGATTTAAAGAAGAACCCAAAGAGTTGAATTACAAGAATAAATAAATAGGGATTGGTAAAAGGTTAAATTTGGGGTAAAAATTTAGAATGAGAGTGTCGGGTGCATAAAATTTTTTCTCATGCAAAAATTAGAATGACAGTTTGAAACTAAGATTATGATGAAGAAAAAAATAAATAAATAAGACATAAAAAAAGGCTAAATACACCACCCTTAACTTGGCCTGTTTCACCACTTGTCCCCCTGAACTTTTACTTGCCTTCTTCAGCCTTCTCAACTTGGTAATTATGCACTTTACAACCCCCTCAACTTGATAATTATGCACTTTACAGCCCCCTCAACTTGACAATTATGCACTCTACAACCCTCTTGAGCTGAATCACCCATTAATTAAACATTTATAACTACATCCATTATAAACATCTGAATCACCTTTTAAAAATGAGGATCCTTATAAACATCTGAATCACCCATTCAGCTCAAGGGGGCTATAGAGTGCATACTTGCCAAGTTGAGAGGGTTGTAGAGTGCATAATTGCCAAGTTGAGGGGGCTAAAGAAGACAAGTGAAAGTTCAGGGGGGCAAGTGGTGAAACAAGCCAAATTAAGGATGTTAGGTATGCATTTAGCCTAAAAAAAATGGATAACAAGAATGAAAAAAACGAACATCAATATGAATAGAAAATGTCAAATACATCAATACCCCTTCAACTTGGTTTCAATAGTCCGATGTCATCTCCAATTTTTAAAAGGTCCAGATATCTCTCTCAACTTGGCAAAAGCGAATCACTTAGCCTCCTCAACGCCACGTGTCAGAATATGGTTCATTTGACTTTTCAAAGATATCATTTTCTGATTTTTTTTTATCTCCAATCAGAAATTGACACGTGACATTGGGGGAAAATTTGTACATTTTTACCAAGTTGAATGAGGTATTTGGATCTTTTGAAAGTTGGGGACGATATTGAATTATTGGAGCCAAATCTGTTGATGTATTTGGGCAATAGAAAAAAGAAATAGCAAAAAAGAAAAGTAGGTAAAAAATGTAAAGTGGAAAGAAAAGAGAGAAGTTAAGTTTGAATATTTTAATTTGATTAATTAAGAAAGAGCAGAGTTGGAGTTGGTGTTGTAAACAAGTATCAACTATGACATGGGGGTATCAATTTCGCGTGGAAAACCCGACTTCGACTTCTTGTATAATTTTACATGCAAAAAAAATCACACACAACAACCAAAGAAAGAAAACCTCTCCAAACTAATTTCCACAAATAACTTTTGAAATAATTTAAAAGACTTTTGAAAAACACTAAATCACATAAGATCTCTAGGAGGGATCGAAGGGACAATGTCTACGAAATAATTAAGGAAAAGACTAAAAAAAAAAAGCAAAATTCGTAATAGATTCCGTAAACTTGTATAATTTGCTAACTCGCTATGTGATCAATATTTTCAATGCACTATACATAATGTTGTTATATTTTTTTTCATATTGACCAAAATTCACAGTGGCTTAGCACGTGCTTTGACAAAAAGAAAAGGGGAAAACAGATGGGTCGACAAAGAGAAGTGGGATTAACAGGATAATGTCCAATTGGAAAATAGATCCAACCCATGATTTGACTATCTTAGCTGCTTCGGTCTCTTTTCCACGTATCAATTCACCTTAATTTTGTGGAATCAATATTCCCACCCAAGAAAAGTTCTAACTTTCTACCCGAATGGTAAGCCTGTTTCTCGGAATGCGAGCTTTCAAATAAATATGTATCTCGGACCATTTCATGCTCTAGAACTTCATACTCAGATCGAGCTATTTCAAAACCCGAATGGCCCATGAATAATTTAACTTTTAAAATTTTTGATACATGAAATGAAGAATTTTATACGAATATGTTTTAAATCTCCTATACTGTTACTATCTTTACTTGAATATTTACATATATATTGTAGTTAGGGATGTCAATAGGGTGGAGATTATCCGAAAACCGTGAGGATCCGAACCGTTGGGTGTGGGGAATAACCGAAACTTTCAACCGTATGGGCGGGTATGGGGGAAAGTTTACCCCAAATAAAAAAAACTCGGGTGGGTGTGGGTTGAGCTATCCCCGACCCATGGGGATACCCGCACCGCCCCCGATTTAAAACCCGTGGGTATAACCGTAACATACCCGAAATAATATATAAATATAAAAATATATTTATTTTTAAATAATATATTAATATAAATATATTTTTACGGTTACTATATTTCTAATATAAAACTAAAAAGTCATGCCTATCAATATCACCAAAATTTTAATTATTTATCTCCACGTATTGATACCGTAATTCGTGTCTCAATTATCTTTGCGTTGAAACTTTGTGTGAAGCAGTCTTTTGTTATGTACAATTACTTGAGCTAACTATTGTTATTTGGATTTTTATATTATTAGTTGTTTGAGTTCAAACTTTGCTTGCATTAGGAAAATACAACATATAAGTCACTTTTAATACAAACTAGGATTTGGGTGGGGATTATCCGAAACCCAACCGCACCCGCATGGGTGCGGAATGGGTGTCAAAAAATCCCCGATACATTAAATGGGGAAAATCTGAAACCGCACCCGAAAATATCGGGTGCGGAATGAGGATTACACCACACGCATCAAACCCGACCCGTCGACATCCCTAAAGAAAATAGTCATTCTTTGACGATTACACACAGAAAAATCTTTACAAATTTCGAGTACGGAGCCCAACAACAATCGGTCCAATAACCCAGAAGGCTCGGCTGGGGTTGCCCAAGCCTAGGTCCAAGCCTCTTAAACTAACATCGTAGAATTCGCCTCAGCTGAAATGGCCTCCGTTGACTCATCATTATCATCACCACCACCACCCATCGCCTACCTTTTAGCCGGTACTTTCTCAACCTTCACTCTTCTCTGCATTTTATTGTACTATTGTTTTTTAATCTATAAAAGCTCTGCTTATGATTCCTTGATCCAGGTACATATAATACATCCAGTTATTAATTTCGCAAATTTCTCGAATCTGTAGCAATTACATATGGATTCCGCGGAAATGTCGGCGAATCCGACACCGCGGAAGAGAGGACGCAAGTCTGAGAATGAATTGCAGGCATTAGGTCCTCCGCTGCCGCGTACTCGCTCTAAGGTAGCTCTAGATTGGTCTACCAGCGAATTACTCATTCTTGTCAACGAGATTTCCGCTGTTGAAGATGATTGCTTTAGAGCTTTATCTTCATATCAAAAATGGAAAATGGTTGTCGACAACTGTACTATCTTAGGCCTACGGCGCACTTTAAATCAGTGCAAGAACAAGTGTAGCTCTTTGCTCGCGGAGTTTAACCAGATCAAACACTGGGATTCCAGATCCACTTCTGATTCTTACTGGGATTTGGATTCTGAAAGGAGGAAAGAATTCCAACTTCCCGAGAATTTTGACAAGGACCTCTTTAAAGCCATTGACAATTGTATAAGGACCCAGCAAGATGACTCAGACATTGATCCAGATACTGCTAATGCTGAAGGTGAAAATGACCTTCTTGATGTCATTGCAACGTTAGGTATGTGGGCTGATTATTCTCACGGAAAAAGCTTACTCTTTTTCTTTCCTCAAAATTGGTTGTCCTAATTCATGCATGATTTTGATTTTCTTACAGAGTTATTGCTAGTTCTTGTCATTAAATTTGTAGTAGAGTTCAATTCTGCAATTTTGTAGTTTGATTGTCGTGAACTCAAGTATAAAAAAAATTCCATGTTTCTGATTTGGTTTATTGTTAGTTTTCCAGGATAGCAATGTCATTGCAATTTATGGTTGTTTACGGTGATTAAAAATATCTGAAAACGAAGATGTAGACAAGCATGTCACCTTGCTAATTGTGAAATATGCTTGAAGTCGTGACAGGTTTAGCATTTATGTTTTCTTGAACCGTGTCAACAAAGCTTCAAATGACACAAATTTTTCATCAAAACTAGGAAGATGGGTTATAAACTTAGCAAAACTGTACAGCAGCACCGCTTTCTTAAACTACTTAATTTTCACATTGGGTACACTACTTGAATTCATCATCACTTGATGATTGTGCTGTGGTTTTGTTAAGAGTGGAATAGTAATACTGCTATCCAGCAGAAGGGTTTTGATGAAATTTTCAGCTGTGTTATCTCTTATTATATATTTTATGTCTCTATTAGGGTCAAAAAAACAAAGGCGACAATCTGTCTCTCATAAAATCGAGCCAGAAGAAGAATCTCAAAATACATGCTTATCGGAACAACCTCAGGAACTCCAGACTGAAGTGGGACACAAAAACTGTGAGGAAGTAAATCCTCTGATGTTCTCTGAAAGTGAAACTCAGGTGCAATATGGTGAGCAAGAACTTCTGGGAAGTCGTTTGGAAGAGAATGAGGAACCAAATACTCAAATGTGCTTAGATAGTGAATCGCTGCAGGTACACAATGCTGAGCAAGAACCTCAGGAAAGTCATTTGAATAAGAATGAGGAAGCAAATCCTCAGATGTTCCTTCAACGTGAAAATCCTCGGGTACAATGCGAGCAAGAACCTCGGGGTAGTTGTTTGGACAAGAATGAGGAAATAAATCCTCAGATGTACTCTGAAAGTGAAACTCCTCAGGTACAATGTGGTGAGCAAGAGACTCAGAGAAGTCATTTGCAGGAGATTGAGAAAGTAAATAATGTGATGTACACTGAAAAGGAAATCCCCCATGTAAAATACACTGAGCAAGAACCTCGGGAAAGGAATTTGGATGAGAAACCTCAGGAGTCACTCAGAAATGGAAACTGCCCTCGTACTATCAATGTTGAAGTGGAACGTCAAAAGAGCCCCAAAGAAAAAAGTAGAAAGATCACTCGCCCACGAACAAAGAAGACAATGGGTAAAAAAGAAGAGGAACACTTGATGGTTCAAAATCTGCGTCAGAATGCAAAAACGATCCTTGATGTAGTTCAAGGCATTCCTCCCGAGAGAGCAGAATATGGAGCGATTAACACAAAGAGCGCCCAGGACGTCCAAGTCGAATTTGCCAGGCAACAAGGGGACTCGCTTATTGCATGCCTTGGTAATATAGTGAGCGTTCTTGACAAGTTTCCTTATCTTATCCAAGAAAGTAATTAGTTGTACAAGTTAAATATGGACAAATTGGTGCTGTAGTCTAGCAGCTCTTTTCAATAATATTCAGAGGTAATGATTTAGTGTTATCCTTTGTTTTTAGCTCTGGTCAGTATTTACTATTTTTGACTTATCATGTTTAACAATAATTTCAGTAACATACCATAAACAAATCTAAAACAAGTATACTCTACAACACACTAGGGAGTTAGCAGAATTCACAACATGATCTTTCCTAATGTTTAGGTATTTTCCAGAAGTGTAATTAATTGGTAAACCTGAAAGAGGAATCTGGACCGCTTTATTGAAGGAAACGTGGTAGCTGAGGTCGGGACTCTGATAGATAAAGAGATAGGACATGAATTTACCAAGGCAAGAGCACACCATTTGAAACTTTCACGAATCTTGAGGATTTTGAACTAGCATAAGAAGACACGGTTACTTTGATAGGAATAATTGGGTTGGCTGCAAGATGTGGGCAGTTCATGGTTATAATGTCATTGAAATACTGAAGAGAAATGGAAGAACGTATTATATTTGTGTGCGAGAGCAAGCAAGAAGCTTGTGATTCTTTGAAAAAATTTTAAGCATCATTTTCAAAGGTAGAAAAAAATTATCTGGCTTCATTGTGTAACTATTCTGATTAAAAAAAGCTTCCAAATATAACAAAAGTATGCTTTTACGGTTAATACCAATGTTATTAATTACTCAGTATAGAATCCAGTAAAAAGAAAGTAGAAACTTTTTTTACTCAATGATTGCTTTTACAGTTAATACCAATGATTGCTTTCAAATATCAGTGAATAAAAGCTAAATAAATGGAAGCCAACACGTATCTATACATTGGAAGAATCACATGCAGAGTCTTTGGTCGGAGATGTTGATACTACTCTTACTGCTACACTGCATCATACTGTTTTTTTGTTTATTTTTCTTTTAAATAGCTGTAGAAAATATACGAATAACAGTTTCTATACTAAAAAAAAAGACAGTTTGCAGGTCAAGAATACACATATACTAGTCGTATTCCCGGATGATGTGCAAGTTAAAATATTTTAAAAGAAAGAGTACAGTTTAGTTATTTGCTGTGAAACAAAGAGTTTAATTTATAAAATGTTTTCTATAGATATTATTAGTATATATAGTATAGATGTTCTTGATCAAAATAAAATCTTGTGTTATGAACACCCCACAAGGAGCGGAAGGGAGTGATTAAAGGAAACGAACTTTGAAATACTAAATATACACAAGAAAAGAGCTAATTTTGGAAAACATAGAATCTTATTGTTTTGTTGAAAAGAAAAGAGGAGACGTTGAAGCAGCTCATACAAGAATATTTCTTTCTTTTTTCTTCTTCTTCTCTCTCTTGAAGAGGAGAAGGAAGGGATTTTCTTGTAGATTTCAAACATTTAATTAAAAAAAGAATGTCAAGGTTACAAACAGATAGAAGAGAGGGAGGTGGAAATGGCACAGTGGCTGTAGCAATTGACAAAGACAAGAACAGCCAGAATGCCCTCAAATGGGCCATTGATAATGCTGTACCAAGAGGCCAACCTGTCATTCTCATCCATGTCAAACAAAAGCCCAGTATGGATTATTCTTTTCTTTTTTATGCTATTCAATTCGTACATTTACTGGTAGTCATAACAATTTCAATGACAGATGTAGACGGCGGAATGGTCTGCAGGGAGTCTGACCCTAATTACAAGGAGTTCTTCCTTCCTTTCCGGTGCTTTTGTACACGTAAAGACGTGGGTACTCTGTTACTTTTTCAATCTCTTTTGATGAATCGGGTCAACTGATCAACGGCCTTCTCATTTCAGATTGATAGCAAGGATGTGGTGCTTGAAGACATGGACATAGCAAAAGCTATAGTTGAATATGTAACTCATTCTTGTATTGAGACTTTAGTCGTGGGCGCGCCTAATAAAACAGGCTTTCTCAGGTTCGTCAAACAACAACAACAAAAACACGGTTTGAAAATATTAATGATCGTATTTCACTTAGTTTGATAAACTTATTCTCAGAAGATTCAAAGTCACAGATACACCAGGCAACATTATAAAAGCAGCACCAGATTTTTGTGCTGTTTATGTGATTTCCAAAGGGAAAGTTCAATCCACAAGACAAGCCTCCCGATCTGCCCCTTCTCTTCCCAATCAACAACTTACCACCAAACTGCCTCCAATGGACACTTTCCTTCCTCTTGCTAACAACAATATAAGTAAAAGAGGTCTGTTTTCATTGATCTTCTCTTTTTTACCTTTGAAAATCCTAACTTTGCTCAATTTGAAGTGTCAGTTCCTGAAAAGCCAGTCATGGACACACCTCCAAGATCAAATGATGAAACTGACTTCTTCAGGTCCATATTCTTATTGTTCGTTTGTTTGCACTACTCACTTTCATTACATGATTTGTTTGATTGAAAACAGGTCACCTTTTACAAGGAGAGGCATGGCCAAATCATACGGAGAACTTGGTATGCCACCAGCTGAAACTGACATTTCGTTTGTAAGTTCTGGCAGACCAAGTGTTGACCACCTGTTTCCAGCCTTCTACGAGTCCTTAGACACGGGCCGCAACCCAAGGCTTTCCAATGTCTCTGAAGCTGAGATTGTTGATTATGGAAGAAAATCGCTAGACATTGGCTCTCCACCTGATTTGTTACCAGCGTCAATATCTTTTGAATATGACAGGCAGTCTGTTTCGTCCCAATCCAAGGTGCTTTCAAACACCACTTAAGGTAACTCGACCTATGTCTCAAGTTCAAGTTTAATTGGTATTGGTGGCTTCTTACAGGATGATGTTGAAGCTGAAATGAGGAGGCTCAAGCTTGAGCTCAAGCAAACCATGGAGATGTATAGTACAGCCTGCAAAGAAGCTCTAACAGCAAAACAGAAGGTAGACAAAGCCGATTCATAAATGTTTTCCAGCTTCTTACAAACATATGACATCGACTGCATTTGTAGACAAGAGAGCTTCAACTGTGGAAACTGGAAGAAGAACGAAGACTGGAAGAGGCACGACTAGCTGAGGAAGCGGCACTTGCAATTGTAGAAAGGGAGAAGGCAAAGTCGAAGGCAGCTATGGAGGCTGCAGAGGCAGCTCAGAGGATCGCAGAAATAGAAGCACGAAAAAGAGTGGATGCAGAAATGAAGGCAATCAAAGAATCAGAAGAAAAGAGGAAGGCACTTGATGCTCTTGCAAATTCAGATGTCAGATATAGGAAGTACTCTATAGAAGAGATTGAAGCTGCTACAGACTTCTTTTCAGCATCTCGCAAGATTGGGGAGGGAGGTTATGGACCTGTGTACAAGTGTACTCTAGATCATACAAGTGTTGCTGTTAAGGTCTTACGTCCAGATGCAGCACAAGGAAGGTCCCAGTTTCAACAAGAGGTAGGTATATATGCATATATCGATTTTCTAATTGATTATCCTGATTGATAATGATCAAATAAATTTTCAGGTAGAGGTGTTAAGTTGCATAAGGCACCCTAACATGGTCCTTCTTCTGGGAGCATGCCCTTCCTATGGATGTTTAGTATATGAGTACATGGAAAATGGGAGCTTAGAAGACCGTTTGTTCCGACGGGGGAACACTCCTCCTCTGTCATGGCAGCAAAGGTTCAGAATTGCATCTGAAATAGGGACTGGGTTGCTATTCTTGCACCAAGCAAAACCTGAACCTCTCGTGCACCGAGATCTAAAGCCAGCAAATATATTGCTAGATCGTAACTTTGTCAGTAAAATTAGCGATGTAGGATTAGCAAGACTAGTCCCACCGTCGGTTGCTGACAGCGTGACACAGTACAGGATGACATCAGCAGCAGGGACATTCTGCTATATAGATCCAGAGTATCAGCAAACAGGGATGTTGGGTATAAAGTCAGACATATACTCGCTTGGAATAATGTTACTACAGATAATAACAGCAAAACCGCCGATGGGTTTGACTCACCATGTTGAAAGGTCACTTAAAAATGGTACATTTTCTGAGATGTTGGATCCATCCATTGTGGATTGGCCCATCGAAGAGGCTGAAAGCTTTGCACGAGTGTCACTCAAGTGTACCGAGTTGAGGAGGAAAGACAGGCCAGATCTTGGCACTGTTGTTCTGCCTGAACTCAACAGATTGAGAGCAATTGCTGAAAAGAGCATGCATCTTGTACATCCTGGGACTGCTTATTCCACCACTACTTCCCAAGTTTCTTTAGAGCTGGTAACCTATTTTCTCTTTGTTCCTAATTCTCAATACCTTTACAGCTTGATGCTAATAATTTGGTTGCTTTTCTTGGCAGAGTGGTACCAATGAATCCGAAGCAAGCTCTTCAGGTCACCCCATATGAATCATGGACATATTGTATAACAAAAAAAAACTGGGACCATAAATCCATCCAAGGCTGTAATAACAAGTACAATTTCGAGTTTATGATTTTTCTCAATCTTGAAGTTGTCTAGTTGACACGTGCAGAGAATCAAAAAGAGCCCATAAATGTTCGTTTTTTGTCCCATTAGTATTGATTATTAGCCATAATCTTTGACTACCAGGTCTTTTTTTGGCAGCATAAACAAAGATGATTGTGTCTAGATGAGGCTGGGGAAGACCATGTACTTGTATTTTGTTATGCAGAATCCTACACTTTCTTGTTTTAGGTAGCAAACGTGTAGCATGATCATGCAATTGATAGCGTCTCATCGAATAAAAGAAAATGTTTTCATGCCGTATGGTAGGTTTCAATTTTGAGGGACTACAAGCTCTTGTATTTATCATCATTCTATATCTTCTTAAATAAAGGGGGTTAATGCATGGATCGCGCCTTAAATTTATTAAAAAAAAAGTCAGTTGTCATCTTAAATTTTCAAAAATTTCATATACTCTTCCGAACTAGCAAAAAATGCACCAGTTTATCCCATTTAATGTCATGTGTCAACTTATAGATAGAGAAAAATGACGTCTTTGAAAAGTACGAACCAAACCGGATCAAATCGAACCGAACCAAACTAATTTGGTTCGATTCTTGGTTCCTCTATTTTCCTAATTTGGTGTTTGTTCAGTTTTCGAAAGAAAAAATCGTATAAACCGAGAACCGGACCAAAATAATATTATGTATATAAATAATAATATAAATATTGAATATTATTATTTAGCTAATGGATTTGTTAGTTTAGTTAATGGATTTACTAGTTTATGTATGGATTTGTTAGTTTAGTTTTATGGATTTGCTAAATTGCTAATTTATATTTGGAATTATAAATTAAAATTTGGATGGTGAAATTGAATTTTAATTTGGTTTTTCATCGAACCGAAATATTAGCGAACCTAATTTTATTAGGTTCGGTGTTTGGTCCCTATAAATTTTCTTATTCGGTTTTTGATTTATTTGGTTTTGTTCGGTTCTTGGACCGAACCGATCAATGCTCTACCTTAATACCAACCAGATTCTGACATGTGGCAATGAGAGGGAAATTTAAATAAATTCAAGGGGTATCTGACACATTTAAAAGTTCATGTTGGACCTTGTGAACAAGTTAAATTGTCCAAGGGGGGGGTGAATGACAATTTAAAAACAAATAAAAGGATTTAAAAACGTTTTGCCAGAAACAAAACAGTTTTCTCAGAAGATAGCTTCGAAGGCTCTGAAGATTTAAACTTCGGAGGCTAGCTTCTGATAACAGTGGACTCGCTGAAATATAAATAGAGTAGAGTTTCAGAGATATCAAACAGCGATATTTATACTGGTTCAGCCTCTGCCTAATCCAGTCCTTGGAGACTCTGTCCAAGCTTTAATCCACTAATGATTCTTCTTAGGGTGAAGAATAAACCTCTACAATGCTGCTGTTACAGATCAGAGTA
>CAOJBI010444506.1:0-13215 GCA_948277035.1 Euphorbia corollata
AACTTTCTCTTTTTCTTTATACAAGATTTTAACTTTCTCTTTTTCTTTATACAAGATTTCAGTATCATATTTTTGGAACCTACTAATTTCTGGTTTACATTTATTATACCATATATAACAGCTATTATACCTGGTATAACAGCTATTATACCTGGTATAACGGCTATTATACCTGGTATAACAGCTATAATATTTTCTTTTATATCTGAAATTGAATGTATAATTAGGTAGTGATAAGTTTCCAATTAGGCATGCATTTTCAAATGTTAAAAACTGCTTATATCTGTTTTATAATTGATGTTACTTGTACATTCATGGCCTTGCTTATTTTTACATTTATTATACCAGGTATAACAGCTATTATACCTGGTATAACGGCTATTATACCTGGTATAACGGCTATTATACCTGGTATAATGGTCATTATACCTGGTTTCTGTTTACTAATTATAAGTTATTATACCAAGTATAATAGTCATTATATGAAATTGGATTCCAATGAAAGACGGAAAAGACCTGAAAAAACTAACAAAATCGTCAACAATCATTGGAATACTCATATCAAGAAAAAGCTAATTAAAATGGGAATCGATCCAGTTTCACATCAGCCTCTTCAACAAAGCAATACTTATAACAATAATGACATTAATTCTTCTAATTCTGTTGATAATCATCATCAACAAGATCAACCAACTACAACAAATCATGACAATAATAACAATATTAATATCAACGGTACTGATCATTCCTCTTTCTCCTACTCCGATGACTGTAACTGTACTCCGATGAACTTTGAACAATGCAGACCACTGGACCAGAATAGAAACGGCGATCCGTTGCTTAATTACATATTATCAGAGGCATATTTCCAAGACCCGACGGCCTGGAATTTTCCGGATCAGAATAACAACCAAATTCTGGGAAATAATTTTTCATCAGCATCATCATCACAAGGGGAAGGCAATTATAATTATGAAATTGAAGACGAGTATTATGGACTTGGCTCTATCGCAGACTTGGATTTCAATATGTTAGACCTTCATTAACTTCTTAAGTATTGATAATGGATTAATTATCTTGGCTTTACTTGATGGCTCTGTACTGCAGGGATCTCATTCACCTCAATTTCTCCTTCTTTTCTTTTTCTTTTTCTTTTTTCGATGTAAATGTTAAATTTTTTCAAGTTCTGTAATTTAGTTTCCACCACCAAGTCCAAATTTTCAGAAATCGGAAACGACGCCGTACAGGAGAAAAGGAAAACGGGACCTCCATTATTTTATCCAAAAATAAGCTGGAAAGGGAGACGATCAAAGCAGGTAACTAAAAATATCTATGTATTGGGCTGCTGAGATCGAAATATTTTATAATTATGGTCTGTTTGTTTGTCAAAAAATAACTTTACATATTATAAAGTGAAGGAAAATATTTTTCTACTGACATATATTTGTAACAGTTCATCATATTTATCATTATTTTTCTGCTTGCTTATTGACATATCCAAGCATAGAAAAACTTTGTTTTTCTATAAATATTTCCTTGAGGAAAAAAAAAATTAATCCATGGAAAATTGGAATAATATTGTCCTTGAAAAAAAATAGTATAACCTTTCAACCTGTAAATTGGTTGGAGTTCTAATTAAGTTATATACCTATCATCATAATTGGATTCATTTATATATTAATACTAATATTATTTTTTATTCTACTTAATATAGGATTTAATGTTGAGTTGAAATGTACATCTCACCCTACTAAGCAAGTACCAAGTCCGAAGGGGTTTTGTTGTTTGTTCAATTGCCTTTTTCTCCTAAACTCTATCAAATTGACCCTTCTATCTACAAGTAAATATATCGGTGTATTAAAAAATGCTAGGCGTCAGGCGGGAGCTAGGCGGAGTCGGGGTCTAGGCGGGGATTAATCGGGGCCTAGGCAGGGATTATGTGCTAGTTAACGGAGTTAGACGCTAGTCGGTGTAAAACGGCGATCCTTAAAATAGGGCCTAGGCGGAGCTAGGCGGAGATTTTTAAAACAGTGAAATATATGCCAATTGTGTTATCTGAACCGCTTTTAATGTGTTGCCCACCATTTCAATTTTCCTTCACTAATCTAATTTATTTCCCTAAAAAAAGACCAATTGGATTCGATATTTCATCAAATTCCATTATTGTAAAAAAAAATGTATGAATTAGAAGCAGAGCAACAAGAGCATTAATTGTTTTAAAAATTAGATTCGAATATCATATCAATTATATAAGAAACACATAAAAAAAAAGGAGTTGCAATTTAAATAGGTGTATGGATAGTGGTGTGCACGAACACTTAGAGGAAAAGTTCCTTTAGTTTTAAAAATGTTTAAAATGTGTTTAAAATGGACTTTTAAGGAGTTGAGGTCACAAACCTCAATTAGTAGGCAATTCGTCTATTTTAAAATTCTCATTTTTATCTTTATAATATTCATTGCATGCTTATAAAGCATAAAGTGCCAAGCTGAAATATATAATAAGAATATAATTAACCTTTTTAGACTTTAGTAGTTTTTGTTGATGATAATGTATAATATGGACTACACATTGCTTAATGATCCAAATCAATTGGCACCATCCGAGTTCCGACTGCAAAATATAGCAAAGTAATGCTTGTTCAGTTGTTTCCTTTTACTTTCATTGAGAACCTTATATTATCCACCAGCAACTTACATTAACAAATTATTCTTAAATTTCTCATTTTTAGATTTAAGTATACAATTCCAAAATTATTTTTTTTCTCTAAGTTAATAGTCATTTATGATTTTCTTTCATCATGCAACAATATATGTATATCGGGAAAATTAAATTTATGCATTTTTGTATGTGACTCATTCAATGGTTGACATGTATAAATAAATAATTATATATATATATATATATATTCTTAATTTCCTGTCTCTTGTTTTTAATTACATCTTTACTGCATACAATAGCACATAAATGTTGAGGATAACATGTTTAATTTCATCAACGGCCTCATCCACAATTTTTCCCAATGCCACAAGGTTGATTAACAACCCGTTGACGATTTTCCTCTCCTTACCAGTGTTTTAAAAGGCGCTAGGCGCTAGTCGGACGGCTAGAACCTCCAAGGGCCTAGGCGGGGATTAATATTTTTTAATTTTCAATATTTATTAATGAATTAGGATTATAAATTTAAATAGCACAAGAATTTTTACATAAAAAATTAAAAATACATTTTAGCAACACCTTTTTGAGTTTTGGTTACACTATTTTAGATTTTAGCGCAACTTTTTTAAGTTTTGGCGACACTTTTTCCTAGGCGGCGCCTAGACCACCCGCCTAGGCGCCGCCTTTTAAAACACTGCTCCTTGCTAACGAAGGACATCCATTTAGAATATATTTGGAAACATTTTTTTTTAAGGAAAAAACATTTAAAAATACGTATTAATGAATTAAATTCAATTGTTTTTTAAGTATAATGTTTTCAACATTTAAAACATAACTCACCACCAATACTTTTTAAAAAAAATTGTCTGATTTTTTTTAAATTGTCTAATTCAATTTACACTAATGACAAAAAAAAAAAACCACACTTCACCCCATCCGAATGTAAACTTGAACATATAACCTTTAGGGTCACAACTTTATATCTTAACCACTAGGCTAATCAAGACCTTTGCAACGAACTCTAAAGTTTTTAACCATTCCCTAATTTAGTTCTTAATATTTTAAACTCCATATGACAAATTTATGTTGATTAATTTAGATTAACCGCGTAATTATTAAAATCAATAGGTTAAATGCATCAAGAGTCTAGAAGTCAGTTTTAAACAACTAATTTCACCTTAAACTTTCAAATAATAACCTCTTGAACTTTCTAAAGTTTCAAATAGCACATAAAATTTAAAAAGTGTATCAATTTGCCAATCGATACCATCACATGTTAGCTTTTATATAAGGAGAAAAAAAATGATATTATTGAAAAGTCAAACAAACAAGAAATTTACATGTGATTTTCATGGGTAAATTGATGCATTTTTTTACTGTGACATTAAAAGTTTAGGACCGACTTCAGGTGGTTTCCAATGCTTAAGCCAGAAAAAAAAAAGAATTCTGATTTTTCTGACCATGATTGAGTTAAAAGTAAGATCAAGAAAATCCAAATTCATGATCACACAAAGCTAAAACATAAATACCATGATACACGATAAGATATAGCATAAACTCTAAGCTTCTACAAGTTATGAAGTGGACAACAAAAACATTGAAAAGAAAAGTTAACATGATACTCTCAAATCTATGTAGATGCAGAAGCATGTATCCCATCACAAAAACCGCAGACTTGTTACTTAATGCAATGGAATTTCACCTTTACAATATAGTCTAGATTAAATAAGAAAAATCTCGAGGCAATAGTCACTTAAAAGTCACCTTCTAAGAATTAGGTTTGGGATTTTTTCACTTGTTGAAGAATTATGCCAATATGAAACTTCAGCTTTGAGCAAAATGAGGTTTGGATATATACCGAGGCAATGGCATGGTTGTCAAGGATAAGATGGGTTTGAGGATTCTTCTGCTTCCTTTGTGTTCCTTACTACCAGATCGTAATTGATTGAAGCCAGCTGAGACAAGTTCTGACCCACACAATTCGATGTTAAGTAATTATAAAAAAAATACAAAATCTTATTAATTTATTCTAATGCATGAATAAGAATATGGCAGGTCTCACCTTAAATGAAAAGTTACTGAAAGAATATTTGACAGCAAGTTGGGGAGCATTAAAATCTGTCAAGCTGCCGCATTCATCTCCCTGCACAAGCTAGAACAAAATGATCCAGAAATACTGATATATCAATCACCTCTATTAAATTAAAATATATTCCAGTAAAACAACAACTTCATTACTTGTCTAATCTATGGACTGATTATCCTTCAAAAGTTAAGAAGATTGAATTTAAGATTCCATTTTCACATTCATTCTCTTATATACCACTACAACCAAGACAAGGCGTTGCATGTTTTCGCCACTACACCGAAAAACATCAATCTTCAAACTAAGTGATACTAGTACAAAAAATGGTTATTGTATCGGTTATTTATAGCTATTTGTATCAGTTTTGAACCGATACAAATGTCGCCGATACAATAGCCCATGTGTGAAATGATGATGTAAAACCAAAGTGCATGGAAGTCGACAGGTTTATATTAAACGTACATCTTCTTCTTGAGAATTGGCATATGAACTGGTGCTGCTAGTCTCGGTTAAGTCATCAAAATCGCTGCCTCCTTGAAAATGTTCGCCCTCTGGATTCCATATATACCGACTCATAAAATAGCTCGTGTCATGAGCATCTGCCGCTGGTATGAACATAGCCTACAACCAACCAACCAGCAATTCAATTGTATTCTAAATATATCAATCACAAAAAATTTTAGACATAAAGTCAAAAAAAGGAAAACAACCTTTTGCCTCGCAAGTGTGTCCCAGTTAATGTCCCTGAAGAAAGAGTGTTGTTTTACCTGAAAAAAAATAATATTTACTCCATTTTTGTATTCTAATTACTACGTAATATAGAATTAATGACGATTATATATAAACTTACCTCCTTGGCTCCTTTTCCTCCTATCCTCTGAGTCGGATTTGTAGTTAATAACCTAAAATGTAGCAAACAAGGACAAATAGAAAGTTGGCACTTGAACAAGCATGCATAGAAAATAATTCATCTAGCAAATTCACATATATGAATCTTGCCTGTCAATCAAATCACAAGCTTCAAAACTCATCTCCTCGGGCACCCGAGGCCACGGTATATCTCTATTCATTATGTTGTCAAATATTTGCTACATAATTGTTTTAAAAAAAAACGTTAGTATTTCTTAAGTTGCATTTTATAAGTGTCAAATATGCAGGTAAGATATATATACACCTGTGGAGTTTCGGCATTGAATGGCGGAATTCCGACAATCAACTCGAATAGAATAATCCCGACAGACCACCAATCAGCAGATGCCCCATGTCCTGTGCCAAGAAGTATCTCAGGTGCCAAATAATCAGGAGTTCCAACAGCTGAATTCTTTTGACGATTCTCTCTCTTTGATGAATTTTCGTTTCTAGATTCGTTGCCCTCAAAAAATCCCGAGCTATCGAATGATGGAGCGGACAAGTCATCAGTACTGTTTATAAGACCAACCTTTGAGAGCCCAAAATCTGTCAACTATAACAGAAGGAATTAGAGACAAGTTTTTTTTTTTATAAAGAACAAACAAAGCAAATTAGCAACCTTAATGTGACCTTCTTGACCAATCAACAAGTTGTCTGGCTTTAAGTCTCTATGAATGACATTTAAAGAATGCAAATACTCCAAAGCAAGAACCTGGGAACTATTTGTAACCTCGGTGAGAAAATTTTTATCCTTCGGATAGAAAAGGGCACGTTAAAGTATAGAACAAGTTCTTACAACTTCGGCGATATATGTTCGAGCCATGTCTTCTTCCAAGCATCCCAAGGTTCTTAACATTGAGTAAAGATCTCCTCCGTTTAAATACTCCATCACTAGGTAAAGGTTTTCCCTGCAAGTGAATGAGTAGAAAAACCGAACCTGCTCAAATGTTCTCTGTTAGAATATTTTTTGCTTCGTGCTAAAAATATGAAATGTATTATACATTTTGATGCTAACTCACCACGAAAGGATTACGAAGCGATATTAAGATGTCGCGTTCTGCCAGAATACTCTCAACCGCATTTTTACGAATCATATCATCTTTCTTTAAAACCTGTGAATAACGGAAACTCGCTTTTTTGTCCATTACATAATACGAAAAAATAATATTCATTTACAGGTTGTTAGAGTGATGACCTTTATAGCAAAGAGATCGCCAGTAGCTCGTTTTCGGGCTAGGAAAACTCTACCGAAAGCCCCTCTGCTAATTGGTTTGATTATTTCAAAATCTTCTATAGAAGTTCTATCTTTAGGATATGCATTGATAGGACTTGCATGCCAACTTCGCGTTGTATCTTCGTCCGTTGAACTCTCTTCATCGGCCATATGATTCGATGAATCGGCTCTTTCGTCTTCTATATGTGCACAAAGATGTGCATACTTCTCCCTGTATAATTTAAATAACAACATATAAAAACAGGTTCTGTATAGATGTGAAGTGTCGAAAGAAAAAAATAAACACTAACTGTAGTAATCTCTCGATACGCCTTCCGAAAGTCTCTACAATGAGAGCATCCACCTTTCTGTCCTGGATCGCATATTTCAATTCTTCGACACGGTCGAGTAAACACTCCAATGCACTATAGTCACTGTCGTTTACATTCGCGATGTAACGAGAAATATCCAGCAACTTACTTATCTGTTATGAAAAGGTAACGTTAGAAAACTTAGAACAATGATAAAACTCGGGATCGAATGCATCAGCAGTACTCGAAATTTTCCCAGAAAAACTATTGTCCTCTGAACTTTCAGAGTGACCTCATAGTTCTCTCAACTTTCAAAAAGTGCACTATTTTGTCGCATGTCAGTTTATAGTTGGTTTGACTTTTCAAAAAAGTCATCGTTCTAATTTGCTCTCTCTAATCATAAGCAGACATGTGACGTTCAATGAAAAAAGTGGTGCAATTTTGAAAGTTGATAATATGCACGGTCACTTTGAAAGTTTAGGGGGCAATAGGTGTTTTGGGCAAGTTCAACTAGCTACTGATGCTGTAGGGCAAAGTAAAAAGAACAACATAACTACATACCTGTTGATAATTCTCGAGTTCCATGATCGTTCTTCGTCCAGTTAGTAACAATGCAATCTGGCTAGTCCGCGGTGTTAACAACGGTGATCGTGGTGTCAAGCTTCCTCTCGATGAAGTCTTCGTGTCTGTAACATCGAGCGCTAAAGCAGAACGTGTCTCACACGTATTTTTCGACAAGTTATGAATCTCTTGTATGACAAAAGCGCTATCCACATCAGGCACGGCATCAAGCATGTCTTCCGAGCAATAATCTAAATCCCCGTGTCCTGATGCGGCAACTCGGTCAACTTGACTTAACGAGCTAGGACTTTTCGGGGTCCATGATTCCAATATTTTTTCTAGAGTATCTGCAACTCTATCAATTCTTTCGTTTACAGTTAATCCTTTCAAGTCGCATCGATCCACAATTGTACATATCAATGAGTGCTCCTCGACGTGTACTATTGGTATTTCGTCCTCACATATTCGACATATCATCGAATTCTCGTAAGTAATGCTTTGATGTTCCCCCCAGAATCCCCAAGCAACTTTTTTCATTCCCAAGGATGTAGAATTATTCGGAGTTCCGACGTTCTCAGAATTTCCAAGTTCTTCGGGTTTATCCTTTGTCGGTGTGTCGATGGAATCATTATCCTTTTTATTCTTCTCGGCAGCCGATGGAAGTTTCTTCCAAGATGACATTTTGTAACTGCTTGTGGTTGAACTAACACTTTTCGGTGTGCTAATCTCCAAACTTTGTTCTAACTGTTCATGCTCGGTTGCCATCTTTTCGGCCACCAACGGACCGCTAAAGTCCTGGTTTGCGATTTCTATGATTCGTTCGGGATAAACTCCGAGGTCACTAAGCTGATGAAAACCTGTAATGTGGTCATCCTCGTATCCGCTCTCTTTCTGAAACTGCACAAGTCTAGTGCATCGAGTCAGGATAAAGAGAAGGCGAGTATGCGCTTGTTTAATGATTCCCATCGGTAGCTCTTGACGCCTATCGTCTAGGTTTTGTACCATGACCTCGCATTTAACCCAAAATTCGTTAGGCGACATTTTTGAGCATTGTCTAGCAACAACAAGTAAATCCTCTAGGTTCTCTCTCCATTCAGGGTGAGAGTCGTTAGTTTTTTCGAGTATCCCCACAAGATCCCCAGCAAAGATGCCTAAATCAGCATCGACTTCTTCCTTTAACTTGTCGAATTTCGCCCTGACCGCCACCATGATTTCCTACATTACAGAAAATGAACAAAGTCAAAACAATCAAAGGCATTTGCCTAATCTATTACACTATAATTGATTGAAAACAATACTAAAAGAAAAGAATGACACCTCCATGTGGCCAAATGCCCGAGACTTCCAAACAGGGAATGGTCGAACTCCTTTAGAATTGAGCTCGTGAGAAAAGCTTTTGACGTCCGGGGCCTTCTTCTTTCGACCACTCGTAACACGTAAAATTGCCTGAAATCGGGGAGACTGCAATTCCTTGGCAAAAGCTACATGATGACTCTACATAACATTACCAAAGTATATATATTCATACATAATATGATACATTTACACAAATCCAACAAGTTTTATTACCTCTAGTGCTGGATTAAGAGACCTGGTATATTTGAGTGATTTGGATCCACCCTTTTTCCCTGCAATTGATAACATTTCCCCATTTATAGACTATTTTTTGTTAATGTCAAGTTTGTAATAGAAAAGGTATGGTCTATACCTTGCTCAGAATTGGGCACACCTCGGAAAGGTATAGCCCATTTGAGCTTCTTATCCATGGCAATGACTTTTTCATTTTTGCATTCCTCAATGTTACTACCAGTGCCTAAATTCGATGGCCTATTGGGAGCAGGAGCGGACTGAGTTCGTATATGATTCAAGCCATGAACAACGGGAATCAGAGGTTTTCCCTTAGGCATGTCAGAAGCCTGATCGTCATCCATCTTGACATGATCTTGATCATTGTCGAGGCGAATGGCAGTTTTTCGAATTGGGATAGGAGGAATTTTTCGAAGCTTATACTTGGCTGGCGCAGGTGAAGATGGTATTGTTTCGGGTTGATGTTCATTGTCAGGAGTGTTTGAAGATGCTGAATTCGACATGGATGAGGGGATTTAGTGTCCTTCATTGCATAAAAATCTGCAATTTGCAAGGAATAACAAATCAATAATATCCTTTTAACAATATGAGATTTTAAACTTTAAGAGCTACAAGACATTTCACCGATAAAGTAGAACGTTTCCATGGAATAGCAAGCAATTTTCTATCTCTCCTCATATTTATTCTATCTGAATCTGCGATGGTAGCGCCATTAAACATAGTAATTAATTACCAGTATTGTAAAAATAAAAGGAGATCGAAATAGAGATGAATAAAGGAAATTGACACAATGATCAAATGGAATTAATTGCCACTCCATCTGGCAAATCCTCTTCCATAAATTGATCATAAGTTTTTGAGCAATTTCAGTGGCTTAGAAATTTTTGATTCCAATTTCAGTGGCTTAGATTGATCAAAAATTTAAATTCCAATTAAGAAATTATGCAAAGAAGTTATATGTTTGTGTATTAGTTAGAGAAACTGAATTGGGGCTTGGGCCCAAATTAACCTCGGCCCAAAATCTCAACTAACATGTCCGCCGTGGAATTTAAGCGATATACAGCCGGGGAATTGAACTGACAAGCCGGCGCCACAACGACAGCCATGTCTACCGTTCTCCGCCGAGTGGCTTCGAAACTCTCTCACAGATATAGTTATCAGTTACGCAACTCAGATCTTTTCAATTACCGATACTTAAGTACCGGCGCTGTTCCTCGACGAGATGTAGCTACCACTGGTCTCTACGGGTTTGACCACTTAATTGCTCCCAAAGGCTTTCGACGCTTCGTTGACGAAGCCATTGAGAGGTAATTCCACCATTTTACGCGTTTCCAGAACCTTGAAGCCCAAACGAAAACTCGCTGTTTATTATCCACCATTTTACATTCTATGATTGTTGAGAATGTTGTAAAACTGATGAATTCGAAGGTTTCGATCCTAGTGATGAAATGAGCTAGGTCACTTCCAGGTTCGTTTTTCTATTGTTTATCCAGTGATAAATTTGCTGATATCAAAAGATTCTTTAACCATCATGGAAGTGTTTTGTTCGGAAATTTATGGTTCATATTATATATGCATACAGATTTATTTTGTCATTCTATTCGTCTCAGTTATCATCGTTGAATTTGTTTTCATTTTCTAGGTCTGGTGAGCTGGTAGATCATATTTCTACAATGCCTTCATCGGCTGATATTATCCGAGCCATGGATGAGATTTCAGACGCTGTAATTTCTAGTCCTTCGCCTTTTTTGCATCCTTGTTTTGCTATTATCTTACATGGTTTTATTTATGTTGGACTGGTTTTATTTTTAATTTGATAGGTCTGCTCTGTTATTGACTCTGCAGAACTCTGTAGACAAACTCATCCGGACAGGTCTTTTTTATTTCTCCTATTGAAAGTTTGAAACTTAATTTTGTGCAATGTTTGAGTAAGTTATTCTTACATTCCTGTCAAAAAAGAATATAACATATTCTTAGTTTATAATTATAATGCTCATCAGGGAATTTGTTGAAGAGGCTAACAAGGCAACTATGCGGATGAATGAATATCTACATGTGAGGTGACCAGTGGTTTACTTAGCTTATTGTGTTGAGCACTATCACATAATTTAATCTTTTATTATAAGGCTCAATCTGATAATTTAAACTATGCTTTTACTCAACTGCCATCGTCTGCTTCTGTTTTTACATACAGTATCTAAACACAAATCACACGTTATATGCTGCTGTGAAAAGAGCAGAGCAAGATAGACATTTGCTTACAAATGAGGCTCATAGAGCTGCCCATCATCTGCGTATTGATTTTGAAAAGGGTGGAATCCATCTGTCATCCGGTACATATTCTATATATTCTGCTGATATGATTTCACTAAGAAGAAAGTATAAATTCCATTGTAAAAGAAAGGAATCAATGAATAAACTAGTTTCCTTTGCAGAGAAATTAGAACGGATGAATCAAATAAACATGGACATTTTCCATCTCGCTAGGAAGTATGATATTACTTCTCATGTTTTTTCATTATATTTTCTATGTACTTTTCATATGTCATTATTCTTATTCTCAGTGATTGATCCATCCTAATTTGTGTTTCCTGTGATAATTGATCAGATTTGGTGAGAATATTAGTATTGATCCTGGTCATGTGGATATATTTCCAGCTACTCGGATCCCGAAACACATACATCATCTCCTTACTCCTATTGATCGCCTTAAATCTGGAAGTTCTGGGGGATCATTTATGTCTGCAAATAACATGAAAGAAAAAGGATTTCGGATAACAGCAGATCCGTCGACTCTAGTTTCCATTCTGCATTGGGCATCAGATGAGGAGGTAGTTTCGCTTGATTGGTTAAAATTATTTGTTTTTACCTTTGCTTTTTAGAGAGTAGAGTTCTTTTGTTGTCGTGTCGCTTCTCGAACTTTAAGATTTTTCTTTACATTTCTGTATACACAAGAAAATGTGCACACACAGACATATGGACTCAGGAACATACTGCAACCAATAACCATACATAAAGTTCTTGAGCTCTTGAAATTCAAAACTAAAATATGCACCGTTCTCCCATTTGTGTCATCTGACTCTAATTAGTTTTCTTCTTTTATGCTTTATTCTTGTGTTTCAGGTTAGAAAGATGGTGTATATCAAAGGAAACTCTGTGCCGCGTGCTAACATTGAAGTTCTTGATAAGCTTATTGCTGCTCGTCATGAACTTGCTGAGGTAATACCTTATTATATGAAGTGTATGGAACCGTGAATAATGGAGCCAAGCAATTTGATCGATTACTATGATAACTTGATAGGTTGATATGGTATGAAACCTGATTAGGATATTTTTATTCATTATCTTTATTATAAACCTATCTACGCAGAAATTAAAAATGCTAACAGTTGAAGACTGCATATATTTAATCCCATGATTGAACTCAAGTTCTTTAGTCAATTTTCTTTTATTTGAGAGTGCAACAAAGATTGGCTAAGATTATAAGCAATTTTTTAAGTGATAAACACATACAATTGTTACCAATTTGCATATTCTGATATGAATGCTTTGAGGAATAATGATAATGGTGTAAATTATATTCATCTCCATGCCAGATTTCTGAGCATCATAAAAGACAGATTTATACATCTGTCATAGGGTTCCTGCTGCATATGATGCTTTTTGCTTCTCATTTGTTTATTCGCGAGAAAAATGCAGATAATGGGACATGGTTCTTATGCTGAATTTGTGGTCAGAAACAACTTGGCTTCATCACCTGAGGTTGTTTTGTCCTTTCTTCGTGAAATGAGTGACATGATCAGGCCAAGAGCAGATGAGGTATTATTGTCTCTTTGCATGGATATGTGGCACCTGGACTTTGATATTTTTTCAATTTTGAGAAGATATAGTT
>CAOJBI010444868.1:0-12078 GCA_948277035.1 Euphorbia corollata
TATTATAGACACTGTACTCTTTGTAATTTTCAGATTTATGGCTACTCTTTTGATCATGTTACCATTATGTCGTAATATTATGTTTTCATTTTTTTATTACGAGGAACATGATCGCTTGAATTCATAAATCAACTTCTTTTACTATTATTATTTTTAATTATATGATAATTTTATTTCTTTTATATGTTAATTTGTCCCTTAACTCAACTGGATCAAAATTAACGTAGTTTATCTAAAAATTTAGAAGGTCAAATTAATTATTACTTTATAAAAAAACAAAGTATCACCTGAAAAACCCTGACGTTTTATATATTTTTGTTAGAGCTAGTTTACATTTCAGCAGAATTTGATTGAAGTTTGCATTACATTTCATTATTCTAGATCTTTCTTTGGTATATAAATGGATCTTAGGTTGTAATCTTTCATAAAAATGGAAATGCAAAAAATAAGAATATCTATATAATTCTCTCAATTCTCAATATGTTATCGGATATAGGCCCCGTTTGGCAAAATGGTTACTGTTGCTGTTACTGTTGCTGTTTGCTGTTGTTGTTTCTTTTTGCTCTTTTCTGTTGTTGTTCTTAATTTAGTGTTTGGTAAAAATACAATTCAAGTTTGTGGTTACATATATAAATTACTAAAATAGACATATATTAAATAAAATACTAAAGTAAATAGAAAATTAAAAGGGTATTATGATAATATTTCAATTTGAACCTCAACAGGATTTGTTCAACAGTACTTATTTGCTGAGGTTTGAAAAGGTGCTAAAACCTCTCATAAAAAGGAGTTTAAAACCTAACCAAACACTAATCTAAAATCCTTTTCCTTTTTAAACCTGAAAAGGAGTATATTTTATTGTCACCAAACGGACCCTATAAATAATATATAGAACAAATTCAATAAGAGTTTCAATAAATGATAATAAATCAATTAAGGGTTTCAATAAATGCAAAAAAAAATGAAGGAAATAAACTAGTATACCAATACATCTAAACAATAAACGGGCCCTTACCAAATATGGGGCTCTAGCTAGGCCAGTGCACTTGTTGCACATGCCTCATGGCCGGGGCTGCTTGCAATCCAAAGTCGGTTGTTAACTAACAAAGAAAGACAGTGAAGACATTTGGTTGATTATGATACTTGCCTCTCTTGCTCAATCGGAGTGGAAACAAGTATTCATGTCTTTAGAGACTGTAGTCATAGTATGCAGATTTGGAAAGAGTTGGTGTTGAGAATTTCTTGCCAAATTTCTTTAGTCACTCTCTAGCGATGATTGGTGGAAGCTTAACTTGAAAAGAACTAATTCTGAGGTTTGGAGTTGCCCTTGGAATTTGATTTTTTGTATTATACATTACTTGGTGGTTATGGAAATGCAATATCGTGTTTCAAAATGGAGCAAATATCCCCTTCAATAAGATTAGCACCATTAGAAGTTTTGTAGCTTCCTGCCAACAAGCTTGGTCTCCTGTTCTTTTATGTCATTTTCCTAGGCATAAGGAGATGTTGATTAATTGGGAAAAATCGCCAAGAAGTTGGGTGAAGTTGAACGTTGATGGCTCGTGTGATGTTCTCTCGGGGTCAATAGCAGCCGGAAGTGTCTTCTGCAACCAGCTGGGCTCATGGCAGCTAGGATTTTTGTTAAAGAAAATATGAGTTTTCAATGTAACTTTCAAAAGATAGTATCCCGCATGGGCTTTTATAAAATTAATGTTTTTAGTTTATATTGAACTTAAAATTTATGGGTTTGTAAACATTTGTGAGAGATAAGGTGGGTTTTCGCGCATATGTGTTGAAGTCATTTCTAGTGTAAAATCATTCAAATCTTATTTTGTGACTTTTCAAATTCCTTACTTTTTAAATGCATTTAAATTCGTAACTGTTTTGGCTTAAATGTCAACAACTACATTTTAGTTAATGCAAAAACGTTTTCTATTTTTAATTTCTAGCAGCTAGTTTTCAACAGTCATATTTTTCTTCTTATTAAATCAGATTTTGATTCAACCTATTTCCCAACAATTTTGCTTAACGTTGGCATAGGTGACTGGAGTGTTGCTGAGGGGTGGGCAATCTTTACTGGGCTCCAAATTGCTGTTTCTAAGCATTTCTCATAACCATAAGTTATGTTTATGATATAACCATAAGTTCTATATGTTTAAAACCAATTTCCACTACACAAATAAAAGTGAATTTTGTGAAATATACAATCAAACATCTATAAATTAATAATATTAGGATCATGAAATTTTATTAATTTAGCAATGTATTAATTAATCATGTAAATTAATAATTAATAATTTATAGAGTATGTCGTTTATATCTCTACAATGTGAATATGTATAAAATACATGAATTTAATTAATAATTAATAATCATGCAAATTAATTAAATTCATGTATTTTCATCGATAAACTTTTAGTATTCCATACATATCTCAAGTTAAATGTATTAATCCACTCAACTATTAATATAGTTACATGTACTAATATTAACTAATTAAGTTACTATATAAAGAGAGTTACTAAAGAAAAAAATGGCTTCTCATCTCAAATGTATAAAAAAAATCAACCATGACAGATGATATACGTAGAGAATTATGTGATCAGTACAAACAACAAAATTCAGCATGCACTCAAAAGCAATTGCAACAATGAGTGTCTGAGAAGTTTAATTTGCAAGTTAGTCAAGCTACAATATCAAATACGATCAAAAGGTCAGCAGAGTATCTATCAGTTTTCTAACATTCCGAATGTCAAAAGACATAAAGCTGTCAAATTTCCAGAAAAAACAAGTAACATTAGATTCATATTTTCAAAAATCTTCTTAGATTAGTTATGAATCGAAATATATTTTAGTTATGAATCATACGAAATATATTTTTACAAATTATGAATTATATTAATTTATATGTCAAATGGGGCTTAAATAAATAAATATTTTCGTATTATCAAATTATTAATTTATCCTGCAACCATATATTTATGTTTAGAAATCCATTTTCACCCGTAAAAACACCAAAATTACCAAATATGACCGAAAGCTTTATCCCTAATTTCCGTATTATCATCTCATTCTACATTATTCAAATATATATATATATGGAGAGTGATCCAAGACGTATGATGCTGGAACAGAAGTCATTACTCATGAGGATGAAGAAAGCGTACAAGCTAGGCTGCTAGGTGAAGTTCGCAAATCGGAAAACTTCATTCTTTTGAAAACTTCTATGATATTTTTCCAATTACATTAACATGATAAAATTAAGTTAACCAAAAGTTGAGTTAAAATGAATTGCATAATTGTTAAACCATATTAACATTTAATTCGCATTTTTTAATCTTTTATGGATTTGTGATCTTATTTGGTTTGATAAAAGAATATAAGGTGAGAATTGTTTATTTGTATTTTGAGATGTGATTTATAAGAATCGATTGCAGAGGTTTAAGGTTTTCCTTCCTATTGCCCAACTCCTCTGCTTGGCTTCCTTTTTATATAAAAGAAAAAGGATTTCACAAACTAGCTACATAATATTATATTGCATGCAACTGAAAAACAAAAAATTCTTACAAAAACAAAAACATAATTCAAATTAATTTAATTATACATAATTAACTACGCCGGCCCGGTGCCGGTAACACCCAAATCCTGTTTATCTTCATCTTTTCCGGCGCCGAACACTGGGCCTCCTTTGCCGGCGGCATCTTCCACTTTATCCTGTATTTTATCTATCTGAATCATCCCCTGATCCTCTTTTGAACCCAGCTTCACCTTTGTTCTATTCTCTCCTCCACCCACCGACGAGTACGTGGTGGCCGTCCTTGATCCAGGCGGTTGTGCTCCTTGTGCTCCCGACATCTCTGCTCAAAGTATGCTCCCGTCCTTGTTCTTTTCTGCGTGTTTGCCCCTTTGTTGGGCTTCTTCTTCTTGTTTTCTTTTTGCTTTTCTAATTCCTTGTTTCACCAAAAAAAAAAAGGTATGCTTCACCGGTGCAACTCTGGCTGATGCTTTTATAATTGGACCACCGCTTCAAAGTTCGAACAGTTCTGTCGTTTCTGGCGGGGCCCTTTTGTTTTGGTCCGGTGAAGATGGTGTGCTTTTGTATAAACGGTGGATATTTGTGTAATTAGCGTTTACTTTTAGCGGTTGATGATCGAGATTTGTTTATATGTGGATGAGATGGGCAAGTGTGAGGAGAGAAGATAAAATGAGTATGACACGTGGTCTTTTCATTGCACGTGTAACCCATTCCGTGACATATAAATCAATCAATGGCATAAAGATTTTCATTGCCACGTGTAACCCATTCCTTGACAAATAAACAAGGGCATAATGATTTTTTAATACAAGACCCGAAAAAGTATTTGTGCCTCTAATCAATGTATTATTCTCCTAAGGGAATATTATAATATAAATTCGGTTAGCATGTATCTCAAAAATTAGTTTATATTATTATTTTCTATTATTTTAATAATGTTTGGAATAAAAGTCATTTTTATCGATTAAGATCTTCAAAATCCCTGTTCGTGACGTAATTTGTGTCCAAGACTTTGCGGGTTAACAGTGATATAGTTTTGCGTCTTCCTTCTTTCTATATAAAAAACGGTTGAAGCTATGGGTGAATTTAAGTACTCAATTGCAGTTTTAAAAGCCTGATAAATTAATGGTTTTCAATTAAGTTTTAGTTCATCATTTTCAAAAAATCTCAATATGTAACATTCTGAAATTTTAAATTTTCGGTATTGATATTTTTTTATAGGATTAATATATGAAGAAAAATTATCCACATCTATAGTTTTGTACTTTTATTTTCATGTACTTAGAGATAGAATTCGGGTTCAACATACAAAATAGAGTTGTTCATCTATGTCTTATGAAGCTCTCTGTAAAATTTGAGAATTTTTAGATTAATGCACAAAAAGATATTATTTTTGGAGATGAAAGTACTCAAAATAGCGGAAAAAAATCTGCTGTCCCAGATTGGGTGTCCCCAACTATGTCTCCCACTCATTTGTTTACATGTGTATGACAAATAGGAAAGAGAAAATAGATAGTGGGAGAGAGAAAAAGAAACAATAATAATAAATTTAAAAAACTGCCACATGTCAAGATTTGAATGGGAGACATGGTTGGGGACACCCAATCTGGGACAGCAGATTTTTTTCCCAAAATAGCATAATCAATTGAGATAGGGTCGACTTTGAAGTAATATTGAGAGCGATATACTGGTTAGAAAATTATGAATTTCTGATATGTTGTATATTGAAGATGTTATTTAAAATTTTCAAAAAGAATCAAGGGATTTCATGTTTTTTACGAAAAGTTATGGAGGTTTTACTAATGACTGTTCAGGTGAAACGAGACAGATTCAGAATAAAATTTACCGTAAATCATATATACATCAGAAAATTATGAAATTTTATTATGTTATGTACAAATATGTTAAAAAGAGAATGAAACTGGAATTAGGTCATTTGGTTTCGTATTTGGAGAGATATGAAATTTCGAAGTCAGTAAGGTCATAAAGAATATGAATATGGATTAAGTATAGTTTTGAAGGAAATGAGAAATTCATTATAAGTGTTACACATCTCTGAAAATTCTAATATTTTTAAGTATGTTATACCTTTGTAAGTTTGGAGTTTAGCAAAAGAAAAATCAGGGCATATGAGTTAGTGAAATTTCAAGTGAAATTAAGTGAAATTAAGTGAAATCAAGTTATGAATTTTTAAGTGAAATTAAGGTTTATACTTAGTATAGATCATGATAGATTAAGCATATTTAAAGTATTTGAAGTTATATTTGAGTAGTATTTCTCATGTAGAGGAAGCTAATACTAGCATATCAAAAGGCAAAGAGGTTGAAGAGAACCACTAAAAGGCTTAAAACAACACTGACTTTGATATGCTAGTACTGACTTTCTTGTAAATTTCTTTGCTCAACCCATGAAATTAAGGGAGAACAGTTGGTGGGCTTATTTTTATGGTTAACTTATTCAATTACGGGGTTCGATTTCATTGTCGGCTAAAGCTTATTGAAGTTGTTCATTAGTCGGACTAATTAAAATGAAGCCATGATTGAGTATGATTTGTTGAAAAAAACTAAAGTTGCAAATATTAGGTTTGATATTCAAAGGTGGAGAATTAAGTATAATTGAGGTAGTTGTGGCAAATGTCTTAACCTAGTTGGTTAAGATATGAAGTTGTGATCCTAGAGATCACAGGTTCGAGTCCACGTTAGGATGGAGTGGAGATAAGATTTTCTTTTGCTATTATTGTAAGGCCAAATGAGGTAAATAATAATAAAAAAAAGGTAGAATTGAGGTAGTTTTCTTTTTCTATCTCATTATTGGATATGAGAAGAAGCCCAGCAAATGGAAGAAATAGTTGATGTGAAAAGTGGAAATGTAAAGTACAACTGCCGTGAAAAGTGGAAATGTAAAGTTAATCAAATTAAAAAGAAGTTGGAGATTTTGGAGGGAAAGGTGACATATTTTTTCACTTTTATATTTTATAAAAAAAAATTTGGAGAGGATAATGGCAAAATTGTAATTTAGTTTTATTATTAATAAAATAGTGGATTTACAAGGTATTATATAATCATCCATATAAAAATAAATTATTGTAGTCCTTGATCCATTGGCCTTTATTACCAAAACTAAAAAGGAGAATACAAAAAAAGCAGCTAATAATTCATATGTGATATAAAAAAAATTTCAAAAATTATACAATGGTGCCTATAACAACAAAAATTTTCACTTTGACCCCTGAATTTATATAAGCATGAAAAGAATACTATAAATATAACATTACAAAGTTGCATAAACTGCCAAACTTACAAAGAAACCTAAAAGAGCACCAGCAATGACTTCAACTTCAGTGTGCCCAATTGACTCTTTTAATGGCTTGAAATTATCCAAAGAGTTGTCTAACTCAACTTTCAAATCGGTGTTTCGAGCTGCAGATATCAACATTTGAGCTCTGTTTTCGGGTTTAACTACAAGAGGCGACGAATTTGGAAGTTCATTTACACAAGTTATTCCTTCTTTGGATAATAGTTGACCAATTTCGTCTTCTCTTGTGGACGAAGAAGTCGCCATCTGAGAATCATCTGTCGAGTTCACTTGCTTCTTGCTTGCCAGTTTGTTTAAAAGTCTTGCATGATTTCCAACTTCTCTTCTCACACCCTGCAAAAATCGCAAGTTTCAGAAACAAGGCGACAATTTCTGACATGATACCACGATTGAAAAGGGTTTGTTTGGGATTGAACCAAATCAGTTCCTCCTATTTTTAAAGAGTTTAAAGGCTTTCTAGCAAATGAAGCTTTAGGAAGATTACATCATTGGTAACACTATGTTTGGAAAAGGTACTTAAACTAACGAAACGAAATGGATGGATCAAAGTAACACGAATGGTTTTGAATAGGGATTTCGGGATTATGACTATTGTCTCAACTATATGAGATGCAACTTCTCCTGGCCAGGTGACATTTTGGGGGCCTGGGGCGAAAAAAAAAAAATGTACAAAGAGGCCATCAATTTTAAAAATTATAATAAAAGTTTCACAATCAAGGAAGTTAGGAATTGCACCTACAACATATAACTCAATTTTTTAAGAGATATATCAATTAATCTAGACTCAATTAATGTTCATTTAGCACAACACAAACTAAAAGGTCCGCCCCTGGTCGTTACATAATAAATTTAGCATCATATGGAATACACCACAGATATATCTTCTTCATGCATAAGAAGAAAACAGAATTTGAACGCGACATGTGGGACTAAAGCATGCCACTAAATATTCAGTGCATGAATCAAAATCACTCAACTGATACAGAATCGTAAAACTGGTCAAAAACTAAAAGGCAATTAATGGCAATGATACTTGATTCTATAAAATGCATTTTTGGTTTACAGAAAAGCTCAGTTATTTTCTATTAGAGATGCAACAAATCTGGTACAAAATTGAGTACCTGAGCATCATACATGACAAGACCAGCATAAACCACCGAAAGGCCAACAATCGAATCTGAGAAACCCCTGACAGGTAATAAAAACATAATCAATTGTTTCATAAAGCTTGCAATAACAGAATTCAGAATTCAAGAAAAAATAAGGAAACAGAAAAGGAATAGCAGAACAGAAGCAATTACCTCTCTAAGGCAAGGCAAGTAGCAGAAGCAACAACAGCCTGCATTCATTCAATCAGTTAGCTCTCAAAACAGCTACACAACTCAACAAGAATCAACAAAATCATAATTTTAGCTCAATACTTGTCAAAAATTCAGACATTTAAACCGTTTTCAAGGTTTTAAATATAACTGATTTAAAAGCCTGTATATCGAAATTTCGACAAGTACCAGGGCCTTTACTGTGATTGAGCCAAGATGTGAGCAATATAAACAAAAGTAGTTCAAACCCCAAAAACGAAAAACAAAAACGAAATTCTGAAAAAACATACAGAGGAATGTGTAGAAGGGAAGCCACCAGCCTGAAAAGCAACCTTGAAATCAAAATCTTTGCCATACAGTAACACATTAGTAAATGGCTTTGATAATTGACCAACAGCAGCAGATACACCAGCTGCAATTAATACCTACAAATAACCAAATCAATTAAGAACATAAAACCCTAAATCAAAATTTCTGAATAAAACCTCTGAGAGGAGTTGAAAACAAAGAGGAAACCTTGTTCTGAGCAATTCCAGCAATCTCCTCAATACTCAATTGAAGGCAAGTGATTTTAGGGCTAGAAATCTTCCTCAATGACTTTTTGGGGATTTTGAAAAGGGAAAAACTGCACTTGCTAAAGCTGTAAAAATGGCGGGTTTTGGATTGAGAAAACTGAGAATTTGAATTGCAGTAAGATCCATAACTGCAACACAGTGACACCATAATTTCTCCTCTTGAGATAAATTGAATTTTCAGCTATTTCAACCAATTGGGAACTTTACTGCATCTCATTTTCCCTTCATAATTCAAACAGAAAATTCAAATCAACATTAAAAAGATCCTTTTTTTGTAACTATAAGAAAATTTTTCTTTCTTTTTTGGTGATTTCTATTGAAATTGGACTAACCTTGCAGAATCCATCGCCTGAAGTTTCTGTAAGCTTATCTGAATCTCTGTTCTGATGAAAGGCAAAGGAGAAACAGAGAAAAACAGCTGATAAATCTGTTTGGTTTTTCCAAGTTTTGAGTTTTTTATTTACAAAATTGAAAAATGAAAAATATGTTATTTTGGTTTAGTAATCCAATTTTTTTTCTTATTTTTGAAAAAAATCAGTAGAAATGATATATAAAAAATTATAAATTATATTAAAAATGTATAAATTTTAAACTAAAAATTCTCGAATTTAATGATAAATATAAGTTGATTCATGTGTATTTAAGATCATAAAACTTGCATTTAACACCTTTAAAATATTTCTATCATATTGTACAATTTTTAAGAAGTTCATCAATTTAAAATTTTTTTCTAATTCGTTTATATTCATAAAATTTTCAATTGATTTTCATATTTTAATCATGATTTCGTTCAAATTTCATAATTTTTAATTTCCTAGATGATAATTTGAAATACAAATAAAAAAGAATAAACATTTATATCTAATTTTTAATTTACACAATTTTTACTTTTTAAAAAAAATTAATTTTATATTTTATTAATAAAAAAATATAAACGAATCAAATTAACTAAAATAAATATTCAATAAAAAGTTATAAGAAAATAGGAAACTGACTAAATAAATAAATTAACAGCGTATTTTGGTTATTTATTAACAATTAACTACGTACTTAGGAAAAAATAAAATAAATAATATAATTATATGATGGTTACATAATAATTGTGTTTATTCGGTTCAAAAAATTTTAGAATACATCAAAAAGCTGTTTTCTAAATTAATACATAAAATAAAAAAATCTAAAAACTTTTCTCCAATTTTTTAAACTGAAATACTTTTTTCAATTTTTCTTCAGAAGTTTTCCACAACTAAACAAATCCTTAATTTTTTTTTCATATTTTGACCTTTTGACTTGTTACACAATTTTTATTTTAATATATTTATAAGAAATACACTAGGATGGAGGAACACATGAAAATATTTTTGAGATAGAAAGATTTTTATCACATAAAATGTTAAATATTTTGAGATGGAGAATGTATTTTTTTTTTTGACTGAAAAGGATAGTCATATAAATTAAGAATCAGAGGCCAATACAGTTCTAATTAAAGGTGGATAATTATTAAACCATGTTCCCCTAATTGTCGAAGAACCAACAACTCTAGTTAACAAATACATAGCATGGTTCGCAGATTTACCCGTAAAAACAAGATGAACAAAATTAAAAAGTCTTAAAAGACTTTTACAATCTGCAAAAATAAAGAGCTATAGGACAAGAAAAATCTAAACCATTATTCGAAACATCAACTACTTTAAGAGCATAGAATTCTAAAATAACTCTGTCGTAGTTATTATCCTTAAACCAGTTTAATGCTTCTCGATAACTAAAAAGCTTCTGTCATAAAAGAATCCCCCACCTTCTAATAAAACAGATCTTGCGCAGCTACAAAGTTTCAAAAAGAATCGCGAATAATACACCCATGACCAAGCTCATTGCCAGAATCACAAATGCTGGCATCAATATTGCATTTAAACCGATCCTTAAAAAGTTTTCGAGATGGAGAAGGTATTAAATTCCTTAAAATGTTCTTAAATATATTATTAGTATATTATGGATTGCTTTCCTGACAAGCGCCTCTAAAAATTTTTACCATAATCTTTTAATATAATGACTTATTGTGGGTAGATTTTAACTTAAAGGTCTATTTATTATTAAAATTTATTATCAACGTGAAAGTTAGAAGGAATCCCAAAATGACCCAAGTGGAAAACAAATTCAAAACATAATTTTGTGGCGAAATATTTATACGGGCCCTGGCCTTTTAGACTCTTCTATGAATAAGTCTTTTCAACTTATTTTCCATTCAGTTCAGTTCAGTTCAGTCCATTTCAGTTCAGTTCAGTTCAGTTCAGTCCAGTTCAGTTCAGTCCAGTTCAGTTTCAGTTTCAGTTCAGTTCAGTTTCAGTTCAGTTTCAGTTTTCAGTTTCAATATTAATTAATATTATTAATAATATTAATTATTAATAATATTAATGATTAATAATATTAATTATTAATATTATTAATAACATTAATAATAATAATAATAATAATGTTATTAATAATATTAATGATTAATAATTAATAATATTATTAATAATATTAATTTATTATTATTAATATATATTATTAATATTAATTATTAATAATATTATTATTAATATTAATAATTAATAATATTAAATTATTATTATTATTATTATTAATTATTAATAATATTAATTATTAATAATATTAATTATTAATATTAATTACTAATAATATTAATTATTAATATTAATTACTAATAATATTAATTATTAATCATTAATCATTAATATTATTAATAACATTATTATTATAATTAATGTTATTAATAATGTTAATAATTATTAATATTATTAATTAATATTATTAATAATATTAAATTAATATTATTATTAATATATATTATCAATATTAATTATTAATAATATTATTATTAATATTAATTATTAATAATATTAATTAATTCAATATTTAGTTTCAGTCTTTTCAATTTCAGTTCAGTTTCAGTTTTTTCAGTTCAGTTCAGTTTCATTAAGTTCAGTTCAGTTCAGTTCAGTTCCATTCAGTTCAATTCAGTTCAGTTCAGCCCACCTACTTATCAGTCCAAAAGAACAGAGCCTATGTCTCCCTCTCTTGAAGTTATATGATTCGATTTTATAAAGTTAACATGGTATCTGACGTTCACAATATTGCTTCCGCTGTTCATAGTTCTGATTTGGGTTTTTAGGGTTTTCCAATTTCGTTTTTTGTTTTGTTCTGGGTTTCTTTGTTTTCGGTTCCAGAGTTTCGATTCTTTGGTTATTTTTGAGTTTTTCTTTTCATTTGTTTCCAAACTTTGAAACTACATGGCCAACTTTTAAGAAATTAAATTCCACATGTACTATTTTGC
>CAOJBI010445335.1:0-11116 GCA_948277035.1 Euphorbia corollata
TTAGTTATAATAAAGTCGTGGTGATATTTATTGACAGTAAAAAAGTTGATGTAATTTGATGGTATCGATATGCTTGAAATACTAATTTTAAAAAAATTTAGGTTAGATGCATATCTATCACTTTTAATTTGGTTTTTTTCACCACTTGTTTTCCTGAATTTTCACTTGTCTTTTTCAGCCCCCTCAATTTGGCAATTATGTACTCCACAGCCCCCTCAACTTGGCAATTATGCACTCTACAGCCCCCTTGAGCTGAATGAGTGATTTGGATGTTTATAAGGGTCCTCATTTTTAAAGGTGATTCAGATGTTTATAATGAATTTACTTACAGATGTTTAATGGGTGATTTAGCTCAAGGGGGCTGTAAAGTGCATAATTGTCAAGTTGAGGGGGATGTAGAGTGCATAATTGACAAGTTGAGGGGGTTGTAAAGTGCATAATTGCCAAGTTGAGGGGGCTGAAGAAGACAAGTAAAAGTTCAGGGGAGCAAGTGGTGAAACAAACCAAGTTAAGGGTGCTAGGTATGCATTTAGCCTTTAAATATAGATGAACACAATTCCAAAAAACAAAATTGTCCCCACCTCTACTTCATCTGTGCTAAACTAGTTTTTATATATATTTAAGAACCAATGTATCTGTACTCTTAAACTTGTTTTGTCATTTATTTCCTTCGATTTGTTTAAAATGTATCAGTTTTTTCCTTTCATTGTCATTTGTCAATTTTCATTTCGTTTGACTTTTCAAAAATATTATTTTTCTCTTTCCAACCATAAGTTAACACGTGATATTGAGGAGATAAACTGATGCATTTCATTACAAATTTAAAAAATATCTAAAACTTCTAAAAATTCATAATGATAACTGATTTTACCAAATTGATGAGTGATTTATGCATTAAAGGCTTTGATTACGTGATTCATGAATATTACCAATCTCAAATTTGGGAAGCACGAAAAATGTGAAAGTCATATTTGTTACTGACCGATTCTCCGAGGGGATGGGCCAACCGACCTGCAAGACAGGAAACGGGTTAGAGGGGCTATGCCGGGGAGACCGGCATAGCCTCTCCGACGCTTAAGTCAGTGTAAGCCATGTAGGAATACTATGTGGACAAGAGGGATAGTATGATTGGATACCTTAAGTTGAGGGTTATGTGCTTTATATAGGGCTAGATCTGCTGTATCCATGCTTGCCACGTGTCCCATCTAATGGTTGTTGGGCCTTTACTTAAGCCTTGTATGTGCCTCCCTTGGGCCTTAATGGGCCAAGTCTGTTATATTGATATCCGATGTCCCCCCCCCCCCCCCCCGAAGTTGAGGTCGATGCTTTTTAAGGGTCGATGCTTCTTCTAGGGTGGCTTAGGAAATTTTTTCCAAATCTCCTTGCGTGATTGGTAGATCGATCCTTATTTTTGGACGAGTGAGTATTTTTGGATGTACGTTTATCTTTTGGGGCTAACCGAGATAAACATCTTTGTTCCCAGAGATGTCCCTCCCCAAGGCCGAGATCGAGGCCTCTTAAGGTTCGGTGACATTTTTAAGGATTCGCATTGTACTTAAAGCTTCTCTTTGAGGAAGCCATTGTCAACTTCTCCCTGGCGATGAGAGTGTGAGTATGATAGCTTAGCTCTGCGCACGTTGCTACTTGGGTTGATGAATAAAGCAAGTCTTTGTGGCCAGATATGTCCCTCCCCAAAAGTGACCGAGCTGCTTTAGGGCTCGGTTCGGTTCGTAGGAGGGGAGTGACGTTCACGCGCCCTATTATAACCGTTGTGAAGCATGCCAGTTAGGGGCTCTTCCGCTTCCCTAGGGTAATGATGAGTACTATTGTAATAAATGCGGTTATAATTTGAATTTGGGGAAATCCGTCCTTATAAATAGGGTGAAAGATTTGTCATTTTCTACTTTTGCAAAACATTCACATTCAAAGAGGATATTCGAGGCTTCGGAATTATCAGTAAGTACTCCAGCCCAAATGGAAAATTTAAATATTTTTGATGATTTTTCAACTAGCACGAACTCGTCATCGTCAGTTCGGTTAGTGCATCCAATCGCCGCCATGCCTCTCCGAACACTGCCAACTAAGAATGGTGCCTCGTCCTCTGCACCGGTGGGGGTGGTAGGTACCTCCGCCGCCAACGAGGGCCGAGGTGCTAAAGGACCACATGCAGAAGAGTCTGCAGATGATATCGTCCCAGAGTTGAGGATCAGTACGCCCTATTCCCCTGGAGATCAACCGAGGTACCCATTGAGCACCGCCGTGTATAATCCTGATCCGCCGGTGAATAAACCGAAGCGAGCAGAGAATGACCGCGACTCTGATGTACTTGTTCATTCTAATATCACCATAGCCGAGGTGCAGAAATACATGGACATGGTGTGCCAGTATCCAGGAATATTGGGATCAGTGCCTGGGGCCGACGAGATAATAGACCGGCCCCCAAAGAATACCATAGGCATATATGGGCAACAAATTGAGTGGGGGTTCCGATTACCGGTATTTGCTTCCACGGCGCACATCCTGAAGGAGTTCGCTATCTGCCCCGGCCAGCTATCACCGAACTCCATGCTCGAACTGCTGCTTCTATGTAAGCTATGTAAGGATCTAGGCATGTGGCTGGACAGGATAGTATTCCGACGGTTTTTCCAGCCTGTGCAAATGAAGGGGGGAAATTTGCTATATTTCGGGGCAGGGAGCATAAAAATGCCCAAGATCATTAAGAAGAAGGGGTCGGTGAAGCTGCCCAAAAGCAAGTGGTTCTGGCTGCATCTAAACCGGGGGGCGAAGCAGATTTGCATGCCGTATATCCCGACGATTTCCCTTTTCCCTCGGCTTGGAATAGGGTTCATGGAAACCCCGCATCTTGGAGGGAAGATGATCGGCTGACCGAGAGGCGGGCAAATGTGGTGCACTTTCTGAGTACGATCACAGTTTCATGCATAAACTGGATCGATGCTGTTCAGATCCTTCTTCATCGGAACTATAAATACGTCGAGGCCCGGCCCGGCATCGTTGAGCTAACTCCGTTGACCAAACGTACAACTTTTACTCTACTTTCTTTTTTATATTTTGATTTTGCTTTTGTAGGTATGTCTAAATTAATCCCCTTCACTGAACTCCTAGCAGCCATGGTAATGAAGAAACCGAAGCAGAAAGTGCCCAAGATCATCGGGACAGAGATGAGGTATCCTCCCAAGATTCCCACCCCATCTCTAGGGAGTCTGTCCCGCGAGGTGGATGACTTTGTGGCCGAAGAAGAAGGCTTAGGAGGATCGAGCGGGGGGGTTGTCGGTTCAGGGAAAAGGGCAGGAGCACAAGCTGAAGTTGCTGGCTCGGCATCGGGAGGGGCTGAGACGTATGCCGATGTCACCCTTGATATAGATGAACTGTTGAGAACAACTCCCCCGGCTCAAAAAATGAGCAGGGTAGAAAAGGGGAAGAGCCCCATTAAAATGGTTGATCCTGAGGATGAGCCTGCTCAGTTCAAACCATTGGCTCAAGCTGGGCAGAAGAGGCCTAGCCAATATGAGCGAGAGTCCCCTGCCAAAAGGCCGAGGACATATGGTCCTACCGAGGAGCCTGCATAAGCCATGGCCATATCTCCACTTCGGGTAAGTGTTATTCATCTCTACTATTGTCCCTCATTTGCCTAGTCTAACTGATGTGCCTTTGTAGCAATGGGAGGCCGAGTTTGGAAGCAATGTGAGGCTGGATGATGACAGGATTATCAATCGCTTTGCCGATATGACTCATCTCCCTACCGAGGTGGCTGCTTTGAATAGGAGGAATGCCAGGAAGATAGTATCTCGGTACCGTGCCCACCTCCTCCAAGTAAGCTTTACAGAGCATATATTCTTGGGTTTTTTTGTTGACATCGTCTATCTTCTTTGCAATGCTTCTCTCACTCCGTGTTCCTGGATGAGACCCTGAAGCTTCGAGGAAAGAAAATCGCGAACCTCCGCCGAGAGAAGAAAAGTCTCATGGAAGACAACAAGCGCCTAACTGAGATCGGCCTCAAGGCGAGGGAGGAAGCCGAGCTGCTCCATCACCAACAATAAGATATCAAGGAAACCTACAATAACTTGGCGAAGAGCAAGGCGGACATGGCTGCTGCCTTTGAGAAGGAGCGAGGTGAGCTGCAAGCTTCTTTGAAAAGGCAGAAAGACGAGGCCGAGGCGGAGCTAGAGGTACTCCGGGCTGAAAAGGCAAAGATAACTGAGGCGCTTGAAGAACTTCGAGCCCAAGTACAATCCCGGGACCAGAAGTTTGAAAGCACCGAGGTTGAATTAGCGAAAGCTCGGCGGGTGGTGAAGTTGGTTCAAGAAAAATACCGGGCTTTGAAGCACTATTTCCAGAAGAAGGACCTACTATTGGGTGAACACTGGAACCGGTATCGCGTGAACTTCTGGACCAACTTGCTTGAGAAAGCTCGGAGTATGTTCCCTACAGGTGACCTTGACCCTCTAGCCCTGCTCCCCGAACCTGGCTTGGTTGACCCTATGAAGCTCTGGGCGGAGGACGCGAGGCTGTTTGGCGGAGCTGGTGTTGAGGACGATGCTGAGGGGGAAGGAGCGGCGGAGGAAGAGGAAGAGAAAGAGGAAGAAGAGGATGATAGGGCAACTTCATATCATTCTTGGGCCACTTTGAAGCTCTCAAAGCTAGGGGAAACTGAGGATGACACCACAACTTGTCCTTAAATTCTCTTTATTTCGCCCTCCTTTGTTGTTTTGTTTTGTTGTTCTTTTTTCATTTGTTTGTACCGCACACATGATGTGGTGAACAATTTTGTAATCCTCGGTTATATGAATGCAAAACATGTTCAAGTATTATTTGTATGTTTTCGTCTTATTGCTTCACTTTCTAATTTCTTCACTTAAAAATTTTAGCAAATAATGGGGTTCGATTTACGAACCTCGCTTTTTAATTGCTTAACTTAAAAATTTTAGCAAATGATGGGGTTCGGTTTATGAACCTCTCTTTCTAATTGCTTAACTTAAATATTTTAGTAAATGATGGGGTTCGGTGTACGAACCTCGCTTTCTAATTGCTTAACTTAAATATTTTAGCAAATGATGGGGTTCGGTTTACGAACCTCGCTTATTAATTGCTTAATACACGGGCGTGTAATCAAAACTGAAAAAATATATGTATAAAGGACTACGTTCATCCCATCTAGTATATATTAACAAAATTACAATACTGGTATATCAAGAGATTGTAGTAATGCCATGCCCATGTCACAATGGAGGTTTACAATGAAATATTCAAAATATTATAAAAAAGAAATGCTTTGCAAACAACGCATTCATACATCGGTCTGCTATCATGGGAAAAACTTTTTTAGCGCTGCTACGTTCCAAGTCCGTGGTAGAATTTTGCCTCCCATATCTTGTAATTTGTATGTGTTCAGCCTAATTTTGTTGGCAATTTTGTATGGTCCCTCCTAATTTATACCAAATTTTCCTAGCCCCGCTCTTGCTCTGCTCGCCTCGGTGCTCCGTAGTACTAGCTCACCGATCTGGAGCGACCTCGGCTTAACTCCTCTGTTAAATATTCCCGCTACTTTCTGCTTGTAAGCTACCATTCTTTGGTAAGCTTGATCTCTCATTCCTTCTGAGTTATCTAGGTTCGCCCTTAGCGCTTCTTCATTGCTCGGCTCGTTGATATAATTGGTCACTCTCTCACTAGGGGTCCCAATATCAACCAGAAGGATGGCCTCAGTGCCGTATGTAAGGATAAAGGGGGTTTCTCCAATGGCCGCTCTTGGCGTTGTTCTATATGACCAAAGGACGTTTGGAAGTTCATCTACCCAGAATGACCCATTGCTCATTACTTTGGTCTTGACACCATCTATAATGGTTCGGTTGGTGGCCTCGGTCATGCCGTTACACTAGGGATACGATACCGATGAAAATCGGAGTTTGATTCGTAATCCCTCGCAATATGCTTTGAATGTTTCGTAATTGAACTGTGTGTCGTTGTCTGTGATAACTGTGTAAGGTATGCCAAAGCGAGTTATAATGTTTTTGTTGCAAAATTGGATAACTTGGTTAGAAGAGATGGTTGCTATTGGCTCGGCTTCTACCTATTTAGAGAAATGATCTATGACGATGATGATCCATTTCTTCTGATATTGGGCAACAGGTAGGGGGCCTACGATGTCAACGCCCCACGTGGCAAAAGGCCATGCAGCCTTAATCACGGTCATCTCCGTCGAGGGCGCCCTAATGTTCCGCGCGTATGCCTGATAAGCTTGACATTTCTGAACTAGCTCCTTAGCGTCGAGCTCCATTGTAGGCCAATAGAACCCTTGAAGACGCGCTTTCCGGATGAGTGCATCTTTTTTCTCGTGGCCTCCATATATGCCTTCGTGCACTTCTCTTAATACGTAGTTTGCATCATCTGACCGAGGTACTTTTTCCAAGGATGAGAAACCGATTTTCTATACAATTGATCATTTATGATAGCATATTGAAAGGATTTCCTTACAATTTTCTGAGCTTCAACCTCGTTTTCGAGGAGAACGGATCGTCTTTTAAGTACGCCAGGATTGAGTCATACCACTCCGGCTCCCTTTCCGTCGCTTCCTGGGTTAAAAGTACCTCTTTAACTGATATACTGGGCTTATGGATTTGGGCTATAGTGCATGCTACTATTCCCTCACCACACGGGTCTGACGATGCTTTAGCCAATCTGTCAGCTTCGTTGTTGAGAGCCCAGGAAATGTGTGATACCTCTAACCTCGTTCCTTCTACTTTTACTTGGCATACAAGGCTCTTTACAATGGCCAGGTTTTGCTGCATGGAATTGTCTTTGGTTGGATATCCCCCTCCTAACTTGTTCACTACGAGCTTTGAATCGCTGCAAATGCAGGCTCGGTCTGACTTGTGGCTTTGATTATTCGTAGAGCCAAAATGAAAGCTTCATATTCTGCCATATTGTTTGTAACGGGAAAAGCTAGCCGAGCTGCTTGGTTAATAACAATGCCATCGGGGCCCTGCATATGTATCCCTACGCTGCCCAGGCCAAGTGCCGAGCTTTCATCAATGAATATCCTCCAAACCTCTTTGGAGGCCTTTCCCTCCGGTACTGGCAGAGCTTCTTGCACAAAATTTACCAATATTTGGCCTTTCATTGCCCTTTTGGCTCAAATCGAAGGTCGAACTCAGATAATTTCAAAGCCCACTCGGCTAGTCTTCCTGACGTCTCTGGCTTTTGGAGGATATGCTTCAGATTGAGGTCGGTTCTTACTACAATAGTGTGGGATTGAAAGTAATGTCGGAGTCTTTGAGAGGCTACAATGACGGCATAGGCGGCTTTCTCGAGCCATGGGTACCTGAGCTCAGCATCTCTCAACACCTTACTACAATAATACACCAGGTACTGGTCGTTGCCTTCTTCCCTTATCAGAGCCATGCCTAGTGCCTCTTCATAGGTGCTTATGTAGAGGTATAAGGTCTCTCCCTCGGTCGGTTTACTCAAAAGTGACTGACTGGACAAGAAGGATTTTAGCTCCAGAAATCCCTTTCTACAATCCTATGTCCAACAGAAGTCTTTGGCTCTCTTAATTGCTTTGTAGAAGGGGAGGCACTGTCTCGCCGAACAGGAGATGAATCGGCCGAGTGCATTTATTTTTCCATTAAGTTTTTGCACATCATTCAAATTTTGAGGCTCTCCTTGGTCCATTATGGCTTGTATCTTATCCGGGTTTCCTTCGATCCCTCTCTGGGAAACCAGGAAACCTAAAAATTTTCCCGCGGAGATATCGAACGCACATTTTTCTGGGTTGAGCTTCAAATTATACTTGCCTACCAACTTCAAAACTTGCTCTACATCGGTCGGGTGGTCCGCGAGGGACTTACTTTTTACAACCATGTCATCTACATATAGCTCGACAGAGGTGCCTATAAGATCTCCAAATATTTTGTTGGCCAGGCGCTAGTAAGTAGCTCCCACATTTTTCAGCCCGAAGGGCATGACATTATAGCAATATGTTCCCTCGTGGGTGATAAACGAATTCTTCTCCATATCCTCCTCAGCCATAGGAATCTGGTTGTATCCGGCTTTTGCATCTAACATTGAGAGGGCCTCGTACCCTGTGGTGGAGTCCACAAGGGAATCTATGTTCAGTAATGGATAACTGTCTTTGGGGCAAGCCTTGTTGAGGTCTGTAAAATCTACACACATCCTGTATGTGCCATTCAATTTTTTTACCAAAATAACATTGGCCATCCACGCTGGATACTGAACTTCCCTTATGTGGCCAATGCTAATGAGCCGAGCTATCTCTTCGGAAATCGCTTGTTGCTTTTCTAACCCATGATTTCTTCTTTTTTGCTTAATGGGGGTGGCGTTGGGTTTAACATTTAACATGTTCTCCATAACCGACCGGTCGATACCGGTTACTTCATTTTCATCCCAAGCGAAAGAGCTTTTATTATCCCTTAATACGGCTGCCAGCTTTTGTTTAATTCCGGGGTCTAATTCCGTCACTATTTGTACCTCTTTTCCATGTTCGATGATGAGTGTTTCAAGCTTGCCAAGGGGTTCGGCTCCCCGTAGGTGCTCTTTCACTTCGAGTATCAAGGCCTCTGCGTGAAGGGAAGCTATGTACGTTTCTTGAGTAATCTTTTGATTACCTTTTGCCATGGCCATTCCCCCTACTGTCGGTATTTGCATGGCTAGTTGCCTTAGGCATAGGACGGCTTCAGAATCGTAAATGAGGGGTTGGCCAATCACAATATTATATGCGAAGGGCATATCTATGACAAGAAACTCAGCATTGGATCTCCATTTTATAGCGTCGTCCTCTATGCTCATCGGTAGGTTCACTATGCCGAACACGGGGACGGGGTGGCCTCCTAGTCCAATGACTGGGTTTGTTTCTAGGCGCAACCTGTTTGGATTGACTTGAAGTGCATTAAAGGCTTCTCGCGTCATGAGGTTGACGGAGCTACCAGTATCTATCAGCACCCTCTTTACCAAGAAATCGATTACTATCATTTCTATGATTAGAGCATCTGAGTGCGGGGCAGGTCGAGGTAAATGAGTGAAATTGAAGTACATATCCCGATCCTAACGCACGTTGTCTCTTGCTTCATCTGCCCTTCGTTTTCGTGAGGTCGGGCCTCCTGCTATAACGTTGATTACTCCTCTCCCAGGTGGGGCCTCTCAGGCTCTCTCTTCCCTGTGGTTGGTTGGTCTTTCAGGCCGAGCCTCTTCCCTTGGGTTCTCTCTTGGTGGTTCGGCCAAGAAGCGGTCGATTTTTCCTTCAGCTGCTTTTTTGTTCAAGTCTATCATTAGGTGCCTACATTTCTTCGTGTTGTGACCCTCGCATTTTTGGAAATCACAATACGTGCTTGGCTTTCCTAGGCGTCTCGGTTTTGGGGGGTAATCAATGTGTTGCCGCTGTTTCTCAATTCAGTATAATACCTCATTCCTTGGGGCGTGCAAAGGAATCAAATCCTTCGCTATCTCCCTTCCTTTGTATTCCGTTCTTTGCTGGAACCTCGGCTTTTGCGATACAGGAATTATGACTGGGTGGGTTACTTCATGTGCGCTTGGTTGCCTTTGGTGAGTATCATATGTGACCCAGCCCCTGGCTCGGCTCATCATTCCCGCCAGAGAGGTTGGTCGCTTGGTGAACAAGTCTTTCTTTAAATCGGCACTTCTCGTATTTTGGGCTAAGATGTCAACGGCTACATCTACATTGCATCCCTTGATGTGCATGAGGGTTTTCTGGAACCGCTATACATATTCCCCTAGGGACTCGTGCTTGCCCTGTTTCAGCAGTTGTAGCTCTTGCACAGTGCGTGTTTGAGGTATTGACGTGATGAAGAAATTGTAAAATTCCTTAGCTAATTCATTAAAGTTCACTATTGACCCCTGTTTTAACGACTCAAACCAAAAAAGTTCGGGCCCTACAAGGGTAGATGGGAACAACTTGTACATTATGGAGTCTGTGGCCTCAGTTGTGAATAAGCTCTGCCTGAAAGTTTTGACATGCTGAGTCAGGTCTCCCTCGCCGTTGTATTTTGGCAATGTGGGATAACTGAACTTCTTACTGAAGGGTTCCTGCATCACCCTCTGCGAGAAAGGGGTGTCTACTGCTTCGAGAAAGGGTTCCTGCATCACCCTCTTACTCGAATCAAACTAGATTGTAATTCTACAATTTTCAGTGTAATATATCATATATGAAATCTAAAAACAGATTATTTAGTGAAGTAATTCAATCAAATATATATATATATATAAGGGAAAATTGACTTTAGATTAGCTGTATGAATATTTGGATTTAGTTTTTTTTTTTATGAATTTTCTGCCGATTTCTGGTGGTTATGTCTTAGTCTCTCCTAATTCTCTGTTAAACTTGAAGATCTATCTATTTGGCAAGTTATTGATTGGTGTAAGATGATATTTTTCTACTTTATTTGATGGATTTATTTTTGGGTTGAAATTCGTTGGTTTCAAGTTGTGGAAGATGAACGACAACTTGTTAGAATTGATAGTTTATATAATGATTTGTTTGCTTTTTCTATTATACAAGTTCTTAATTTATTATTGCTGTGATATATTGTGCAATTTCACAATGGATTGAAATTGTTCCTGGTTGTTCCCTGGATTGTGGAACTTAGAAATTACATCTAAGGTCGAGATGGTTATGATGTTCCCGTTTCTTCAGTTCATTTACTTAAGAAGTTAAGTGGTACTTGATCTTACAGGAGTGTTGGCCTTGGTTCTCCTCTCGTGTTAATTTTAAGGTCATTTGCTTTAAGATAAATGTTTTTTTTTGCCGTAATTTGTGATTTATATTATATTTTTTATGTCTTGAGATTTTCAGTAGCTATAGAAAAGGATTTAGGCGTTGAGTCAACATAAAATACTTCTAAAGGTGTTAGTTGTATAAATATTTATATTGTCTGATTTATTTTATAAATAATTGTTATTTTAATTTATATTTTAAAATTTTTTGACACCTATTTTTCTGTTTACAATTTTGATATGGAGATGAAAATTGTTTGTATATAAAATTGTATTGATTTAAATTTTATCGTTGGGTGGGGATTACCCGAAACCCGTAGATACCCGCATGGGTGCGGAATGGGTATGAAAAAAT
>CAOJBI010445350.1:0-12851 GCA_948277035.1 Euphorbia corollata
CTTCCATATTGGATAACGAGATCATTAATCTACAACCTAAACCATTGTCTTTTAAGTTTTAAAGATATTTGTTGAAAAAATGAAACGTTTCGCTCATTTCTCATAAATGTAATCATGCACGGTTGGATCACAAATTATGTACTGACATTCATTAGTGCGTGAAGGTCAGTGTTGGAGCTAGGATTCTATCTTTGGAGGGACACAAAATAAGCAAATTTATAAATGGGGTAGATAACAATTCTAGCTTGGCTGAAAAACACATTTATTATGGTGTTTCGATTGTATTTTCAAAAATGTGTAGAGATTGAAATCAGAGTAAGAATACATTAAATATACAAAATTTGAGTTCATACATATGTTCATGAAATTATAGTGCACCAATAATATTTAGAACTGTTTAAGTTTTGAGTCTTAACCATGCTAGAAATCACAGTGCAAAAATTTACATAATTAACATTTTGGTTCGAGTGGAGAGAGAAAGGTAGAGAGAGACTCTCTCTACCTCGATTTTGGTGGAGGGAAGAGAAAACCCTCCTCCTTGCCGGATTCTTCGCCGGATTCATGCTCAAGCTCGGCTTTTCTTCTTCGGTGAGATGGTGATGTGGTTTGTGATGTGGTTTGTTTGGATTTTCTTCGCCGTCCTCCCTTCTGTGATGGCGTTCTTTCGGTATGGTTTTCTGGTGGCCCTGGCTAGGTTCTGCGGTCATCGGTGGAGTTTCTATGTCGACGGTAACCTGCAGGAAACCAACGTCAAGCGGCGGATCTGCGTCCGTTTGAACTCTGCCGGATTTATGGTCGGATAATCAATATGTTACTGTGTAGTGAAGCCGGTTTTCTTGCCGGAAATTCATCTGTTCGGGTTTATTCCCGATGCTTCTCATAACTGGGTCTTTTGGTTGCTATCACTCCTCAACGGAGTTGTCTTTTTCCGTTCAACCGTAGGTTGTTCACTATAAGTATCTAGACGTCCTAGCCGGATTTTGTTTATGTAGCCGGATTTCCGGCGGTCCTTAGCCGGATTTTGTTTATGTAGCCGGATTTCCGGCGGTCCTATAAGGAGTTTTTTTTTTGCTTTTCTTATCTGCTTTTGTCCACCATTTTTGGTGGATTGTATCTTGCTATCTGTACCCTTCTTTTCTTTTTGTGTTTTAATATATAGATCCGGGTTTACCGGATCAATCTTTAAATAAAACAAGGGGCAATTACCATGGAAGGTGGATGACCTGAAATTACATTTGGGTACTATATGGGGATTGTAAATGCAATGAAAATTAATTTAATTAGGGCGTGGATATTATCATATAATGTTGGAATTCTAGGAGATTCAAAGTGCAGTTTGGAGTAAAGTGGGAGTTAACCTAAAACCTGGCATTCTTCGTCTTCAACCCTTGGTTCTGAATTTTGATCATATTGCTCAAAGGTCCACCAATGCAGTTTGGGTGCAGTTCCTTTCTTTGCCATGGGAATATTGGGATCCAAAAATCTTAGTGGAGATAACTAGCTACTTTGGCCTTCTTTTAAGGATTGATCGCGCTACAAAAGATGAGAATTTTGGCCATTATGTAAGGGTCTTGGTAGATATCGACCTATCTTATGATTTGCCACATACTATGGGATTTGAAAGATCCAGCCATAAACTCTGGGTCGATTTGATTTTTGAAAAGTTATCGGATTTTTGTAAGTTATACGGTTGTGTAGGACACAAACTGTATGATTGTCACTGGATTGTTAAGCCTTAAGAGCCAATGCAACTGAATAAAGAAAAGAAGCATCATCAGTAGGATGATATCCAGGTGCCTCCTTCTCAAACAAATAATAATCATGTTCCTATTCAACCAGATTTGAGTCTTCTTAATCGCAGAGCCCTTTGAAGACAGATTACATTCTGAAGTTCCAATTGCTAATATTTTTTGTACCCTTTCTGAAGATCTTGGGGAGAAATTGAATAATGAATAGTGAATCAAATCTTAATTCGGATGATTTTGGGGAAGATTCCATGGGTAAAATTGATGAGGAAATTGATACTTAGATGATTGGGAAGCGGATTGTGGTTTGCTCAACTTTTGTTTTTGCCAGGGTCAAAAATTTTGAGGCCGTTAATTTGGAGGTCTATCTCCAAAATAAGAAATCTATCACACCAGCACCTTCGGTCCAATCTATTGGTATCCATCTGCCTAATACAGGTAGTTCAGCAATTAAATGGTTAGATATTGCCGATGATGAGGTTGTGGAGTGGTAAACTGTATCGAGGAGGAAACGTAATTCGAATTCACCGCCTAATCAGCGACGATCTCCTTCCAGGTATTCCTCATGAATGGTATTTATTGGAATTGTAGAGGGTTTCGTAATTTTCAAACTCAAGTCTATGTTAAAAAATTAGTTTTGGAATTTAAGCCTAGTTTCCTTTGTTTGGTTGAGCCTATGGTACGGTTTTCGGATATTGCTTATTTGTACTGGAAAAGCATTGGTTATGAGCTTCTAGTTCATAATGATAATTCTTTGACATCTTTATGGGTTCTCAAAATGGTTAAATTTAATGAGGTTGTGTCTATTTTGCATACTTCAGATCATATGGTTGGTCTGCACCTACATGACAAGAATATAAACTTGGGTTTTGTTTATGGTAGTAATTGTGTCCGTAGTCGGTTGAATTTTTATGATGATTTTCTCAGACAGTCATAAATTCATTTCCAGGCCATTGGATTGGATGGGTGATTTTAATGCAGTCCTTGGTGCACATGAAAAAAGGGGAGTCCTCCTTCTTTACGTTCATGTAATGATTTTCGTTCTTTTGTTAATGACTTGAATTTTGTTGATGTTAGTACTTCAATCCCTTATTTTACTTGGTCTAATAGTCGGTTAGGTCCTAATAGAGTTGATTGTGGATTGGATAGAATGTTTGTTTCGAAAAAAATTTCTTCCACTTGTAATTCTTATCAGGGTATAATAGTCCGGCATCATTCGGATTATCATCCCATCTGTTTGGTATCTCATTTGAGGCTTCGAAACCATCTCGTTTTTTTCAAAAATATGGATAACCAATCCATCACTTTGGAAAGTTGTTACGGATCATTGGAAGTTAAATTTTCCATCCCTTCCTCCAGTTCATTTACTTATGCTCAAGTTGAGGACCTTGCGGCCTATATTGAGAACCTGGAATAAATTTTTGTTTGGGTACTTTGAGGAAAACATTTGCAAAAGTAGTGGACTTTTACTTCAAGTTCAGAATCGAATTTTGAATGAAGGTATATTGGATTCTCTTTGTAATGAGGAGTTGGCTGCCCACTCACAACTTGATCTCCATCTTCGTCAACGTGATATTTACTACAGAGAAAAAGTAGTTCCGTTGGTTATTAGAGGGTGATCGTAATACCGCTGATTTTCATAGTGTGGTTAAAATTCGTAAAACCAGCAGAGGAATTAAAACCTTACTAATTAATGAGCAGTTGTCCACCGATGAAGAGTTGATCTCAGACCACATTGTCTCTTTTTACTCTACTCTTTCTTCTAGGGATTCAGATATTCAGATGGAAGAGAGGTTGATTTCCTCCATTATTCCGGCTAGTGTTACCAGTGAGATCAATATTAATCTAATCAAACGTCCTACTGTTGACCTTATTCGGGAAACTATCATGAGTATGGATGGCTCCAGCGCTCCTGGTCTGGATGGCTTCGCCGGAGTTTTCTTTCAGGAATTTTGGGATATGGTTGGAGGTGATGTGTGTAAAGTGGTTCTGCAATTTTTTGATACGAGATACATGCTCCCTGGTCTTAATTCTAATTTGATGTGTCTAATCTTGAACAAGGAAGGGGATGTCCATTTAGAGGAGTTTAGACCTATTAATATGAGCAATTTTATCTTTAAAATTATCACTCATATCATCACGGGTCGTTTAGAGGATGTTGCTAATTGTATAGTTTTGGCTAATTAATACGGTTTTATTAAAGGTCATCATATCTATGAGAGTATTGCATTAGCATCAGAAGGGATTAATTTTTTGAATAAAAAAATGCTTTGGGGGCAATTTGGTTATGAAAATTGATATAAAAAAGGCCTTTGATACGCTGGACTGGGGCTTCCTAGTTTCAATTTTGTGCTCCTTTGGGTTTTGTGGGAGATTTGTTGATTAGATTCAGAATATCCATCATTCTGCAAGGATTTCTATCCTTACTCTAGCAGGTATTAAAGGGTATTTTTGTTGATCGAGAGGGGTTCGCCAGGGTGACCTACTATCACCTCTTTTATTTGGCATAGCTGAAGATTTCTTGAGTCAGATTTTGCTTTCTCTTTCGAGTAGTGGGAATCTATCTCAGATGTTATACATGAAATTTGTCTCTTTCCCTTCTCACATGCTTTATGCTGATGATATTCTTATTTTCTGTGCAGCCACTAATTCTAATATGGCAGTAATCAGGGACGTTTTCAAGCTATATGGTGATATTTCTCATCAATGTATTAATTGGGCTAAATCTAATGTTTATTTCAGTAACTCTGTCATCTCAACGATAGCATTTAGACTTGCGAAATACACGGGTATTCATCAAGGCGTCCTTCCATTCACTTTTTTAAGAGTTCCACTTTTTCGTGGTATTCTAAGAGCAGTTCATTTATCTTCATTACTTGATAAGACTTTGCTCCGATTTTTTAATTGGGCAGGAAATTCAATCTCCATGGCTGGTCATCTTTCTTTGGTGCAATCGGTCATTAATGGCTCTTTAATTCACTATTTTGCAATTTATAAGTGGCTTAACTCTCTTCTGAAGCACCTGGAGAAGGCAATTAAAAGTTTTATTTGGACAGGCTCAATAGATAATAGGAAACTTGTTTCAGCTCCGTGGAAAGTTTGTGTTAGGCCTATCGCTTCAGGAGGTCTTGGTGCTAAGCGTATTAGTGATATTAATTCACCAATGTTGTCGAAATTTGCTTGGGGGGCTGATTTGTGGTACTAGTAATTGTTTTATCCTTTTGCGTAATCGTTTTTTAAGGAATGGAGTTGCGCATAATTGGATTGCCAACTCGTCAGTATGGGGTTCGAATAGATTCATTTATAAAAAATTACACTCTAATATCCATTAGATTCTTTGTCCTTGTTCGAGTCTAAATTTTTGGAATAATGAATGGATCACTCCTTGCTTGGCGGATAGATTGGACTTGAGTTTGGTTGACCGATTTTAGCTTCAGCATAAGGTTTATGATTTTTCGTTAGATGGTCATTGGTTGACTATTCCGGATCGGATCCTGTCTCCTATTGCTAATGATATTCGTTTGATTTCCTCATCTGAGAATCGCGATGATTATTGTGCTTGGAAACTTTCAAGCAATGGAGATTTTTTGGTAAAACTCTTTTATCAATGACTGCAACCTCAGGTAAAATTCTTTTATCGAGTGCAAAAACCAAATTCAAAGAAATCTATAGTTTGCAAGGGAATAAATCTTCATTGCTATTTCCTTGCAGAATCCATCAGAAAATCTGTAGGTTGCAAGGATAACTATATCTTGCAGAATCTTTAAGAAAGTTCTTGCAATGCCAACAGTGTCACAGCAGACTACATACTATCGCAATAGCCATTGTACACAAAAAAAAACTATTTGAATAAAATGGTGAATAGCGTTGCATCGTTCCAAGTTCCAACACTTAGTAGCAAAAACTTTGAAAATTGAAGTATCAAGATAAAGGCTCTTCTCGGTGCGCATGATGTTTGGGATGTTGTAGAGAACGACTTCAATGAGCAAGAAAATGAAGTCGCTCTTACACCCGATCAAGTAACAAGTTTGAAGGATTATCGAAAGGGAGACAATAAAGCTCTCTTCCTAATCTATCAAGCCTTAGACGATGACGGTTTTGAGAAGATCTCAAATGCAACATCTGCCAAGCAAATGTGGGAGAAGTTGCAAATGTCTTACAAAGGTTCTCCAAACTCTAAGAGGTGAGTTTGAATCTTACACATGAAGGCATCTGAAAGGGTCTCCATTTCAGATTACTTTTCAATAGTAGCAGTCATTTCTAATCAATTAAAAAGAAACTTGAAAAGTTAGAAGATGTTAGAATAATTGAGAAGATACTTCGTTGAGAAGATAACGATCAAGGAACTCCAAGGATAATTACTAGCATATGAAGAAAAGCATAAGAAGAAGCAATGGATCATTGAGAAACTCCTCAAGCTACAACTCAAGGATATGAATGAAAGTCAAGATAATGGTAGAAACTAATATGGTAGAGGTCGAGGCCGTGGACAAGATTGTAGCAATGGTCCTGAATGAAGTGGGAATGATAATAACAATTCCAACAGTAACTATGATAACAAAGAAAGCTCCATACATGGTCGAGGAAGAGGCAATCAGAATACAAGGTATGAAAAATCTCAAATTCAATGCTACAATTGTCATAGTTTGGACACTACGCTTCAAAATGTAGAACTCTAAGCAATAAGGTCGAGGAGAAGGCAAATTTTGTGAAGAAGAAGTCTGAGGATAAAGAAAATTTATTGCTAGCATACAACAATAGCAGTAAACACCAAGACAACACATGGTATCTCGACAACAGTGCAAGCAATCATATGTTTGGAAGAAGAAGCTTGTTTGTGGAACTCAATGGAGCCGTATGTGGTGATGTCTCTTTAGGAGATGAAGTGGAAAGCTAACATCCTCTTTCACACCAAAGATGGTAGCCACCAATTAATCTCAAACGTCTACTACATGCCCAATATGAAATGTAACATCCTCGGTTTGGGTAAACTCTTAAAAAAAGGCTATGATATTCATATGAAAGATTATAGTCTTTTTATAAGAGATGGCAAAGGAGATCTAATCATCAAAGTTTAAATGTCAAATAACAAAATGTTTCCTTTTGAACCTTCAAAATGATGTTGCAAGATGTCAGAAGTCTTGTTATCAAGATGTATCGTGCCCTAGGCCTCTTTGGTTTGGTCATCTCAACTTTGGAGGATTGGAGCTGCTATCTAAGAAAGAAATGGTTAGAGGCTTACCATGTATCAATAATCCTGATCAATTATGCAAAGGATGTCTACAAGGGAAGCAATTCAGAAAAAACTTTCCAAATGAGTCAGCTAGTAGAGCTCAGAAGCCATTAGAGCTCATGCGTACCTATGTGTGCGGTACTATTAAGCCAAGTTCACTTGCAAATAGCAATTACATCCTTCTCTTTATTGATGATTTTTCAAGAAAAATGTAAGTGTATTTCTTGAAGCATAAATTAGAAGTATTCGAAGCATTCAAGAAGTTCAAAGCAGCCGTGGAAAATGAATGCAGTCTTAAGATCAAAGCTGTGAGACTGATCGAGGAGGAGAATTCGAATCCTAGGAATTCAACAAGTTTTGCAAAGAAAATGGAATCCGTCACCCGTTGAAAGTTCCTAGATTCCCCCAACAGAATGGAATGGAAGAAAGAAAGAACAGAATAATCATCGACATGGCATGAAGTAAGCTTAAAAGTAATAAATTACCCAAGGAATACTTTTGGGCGAAAGCAGTGGCATGTGCTGTCTATTTATCCAATCGTTCTCATACAAGAAGTGTATGGGGAAAGACTTTACAAGAAGCATGGAGTGGAAGAAAGCCTGGAATATCCCACCTAAGAGTCTTTGGGAGCATAGCTCATGTTCATGTATCGGATGAGAATCGAAAGCTTGATGACAAAAGCAAAAGGTTTGTCTTCATGGGTTTGACTCAATCTCAAAAGTCTACAAGCTATACAATCCTGATAGCAAGAAGGTTGTCATAAGCTGAGATGTAATATTCGACGAAGAAGGAGAATGGAACTTTGAGTCTCACAAATGCGAATTCAACTTTTTAGAAATAGAAAAAGATGAGCAGACACCAACTAGGCAACAAACAGAATTTCAACAATAGATAAAAACTCCGCCAACTTCTCCTATTAATGGCGATGGATCATCTTCATCATCTTCAGATGAGATTGAAGAAAGATATTTTCCTCATTCAAGAAGTATCAGAGATCTTTATCAAGTAACAGAACAACTAGATAATCTAACATTATTTTATCTATTTGCTGATTTTGAACCAATGACATTTCAAGAAGCTGCTCAAGAGAAAAGGTGGAGAGATGCAATGGATGTGAAATCAAAGCAATTGAAAAGAATGATACATGTGAACTCACTTCACTTCCCAAAGGACACAAGAAAATAGGTGTCAAATGGGTGTACAAGATAAAGAGAAATGCCAAGGAAGAGATCTAAAGACATAAGGCGAGGCTCGTTGAAAAAGGCTACAGTCAAAAGGCTGTAATCGAATAAGATGATATATTTGCTCCAGTTGTACTGATGGAAATTGTTAGGCTCATTATTTCTTTGGCTGCTCAAAATAAATGGAAGAATCATCAAATGGACGTAAAATCTGCTTTCCTAATTGGAGTAATTGAAGAAGAATTCTACATACAACAACGACCAGGTTACGAAGCCAAAGGTCATAAAGATAAGGTCTTGAAGTGAAGAAGGCTCTTTATGGTCTGAAACAAGCACCAAGGGAATGGAATAGTAGAATTGATAAATACTTTAGAGAAAATGGCTTCAACAAATGTCTATTTGAACATGCACTATATACAAAGATCAAATATGGAGACATTTTGATCGTGTACCTCTACGTGGATGATTTGATCTTCACCGGAAGTAACCAAAAAATGTTCAAAGAATTCATTAATGTGATGAAGAAATAATTTGAGATGACAGACATGGGACTCATGGCATACTACCTCGGTATTGAAATTAAGCAGCAAAATGATGGCATTTTCATTTCACAAGAAAGTTACGTAAAGGAGATCCTGAAAAAGTTTAAAATGGAGAACTGCAAGCCTATAAGCACACCGATGGAGTTCGGGATCAAGATGCCCAAACACGAACAAAGTGAAACTGTAGATCCAACGCTCCTCAAGAGCCTAGTAGGAAGTCTATGTTATCTCACTTGCACGAGGACAAATATTCTTCATGCCGTCGGATTAGTTAGTTGCTATATGGAGTCACCAACAACCACCCATTTCAAAGCTTCGAAGAGAATTCTTCGATATTTAAAAGGTACAATCAATCACGCCTTGTTATATTTAGTTTCCAATTATTACAAGCTCTTTGGGTATAGTGACAGTGATTGGGGTGCAGATAAAGATAATCGAAGAAGCACTAGTGGATTTGTATTCTTCATGGGTTATACTGCTTTCACATGGATGTCAAAGAAGCAACCAATTGTTACATTATCTACTTATGAAGTAGAATACGTCACATCAATCTCATGTTTTTATGCAATTTGGCTCAGATATTTATTGAAGGAGATTAGCTTAATGCAAGAAGAACCGACTAAGGTCTATTTCGACAACAAGTCAACCATTGCCTTAGCAAAGGATCCTATATTTCATCGAAGCAAACACATGAACATCCGCTATCACTATATACGAGAATATGTTGCAAGGAAGGAAGTGTAAGTTGAATATGTAAAGACACAAGACCAAGTTGCGGATATATTTACCAAGCCACTGACGATTGAAAACTTCATGAGATTAAGAAGCTTACTTGGGATGACAAGATCAAGTTTAAGGAGGGTTGCTGGTTCATAAACTTGATATATCCTAGTTAGAACTTGAAGTCCAAACCAAGTTCTAAATAAAAAACTCAAACTCAATCAAGTAAAGTCCAAGCTCATTGTCAAAGGTGTTGGATTGTAACAAACTTGATCTAGTTAACTACAATCAATTTGGAGGCTATTAACTACAACCAACTTGGAAGCCGTTTAATTCAACCAAATAAGTTGCTATTAATTGTTTTAAGTTGTGAGTTGTGGTTAGTTGGATGTTGTGATTAGTAAATGTGTTAGTTGGAGTTGTATCATTCACCTATAAATAGGTGAGTTGTTTATTTGTTTTTCATCAAGTAGAAGTAATAACCTCTTTAGATAGAAAAGAAGTAAAGAGTGAGCTGTAGTTTTGTATTTTGAGTGAGTATTCTTGTAATTTTTTCTTTGAGTTTAATCAAAGTTGTTCTTTTCTGATTGACGTTAATTTCTTTCCTTTTAATCTTGACAAGAGGAGGCAACTAGGGTTCTCTCTGAACCGTAGCTACCCTAATTCATCGATGATTGTGCCTGGCCATCCAGATCCACCAGGTTGGTCATACGACTCGTCATAGTGCCTTTGCGTCTGATCGGCTTCTCGATTAGGCTGTGGTTCGTTCATTAACAATGGTTGTTTAGGCGGTGATTTTCTTTTGGATTTTTTCCAATTGAATGATTATTGAACGAATTGATTTCGTTCTACTTTTGTTGTTAATCGGATTTCATGACGATTAAACCGATTACTATTCGTTTCATTTGGCATTTGGTTGGGTTCTTTTAGCGCATGGTGGTTTGCGGTCCTTTTTTCACCGGCTTCTGGCCGGTTACTATAGTTCTTTCTGAAGCGACATGTTTTCCTTAAACCAGATTGCTCCAACTGTTTCGTTATTTTCTCTCACCAACGTTGGTCGGCTGCTGTAGTTCGTCAAGGCGATAGAGATTCATTGGCCTTTCACCGCCATAAGTTTTCTTTCACCGGTGTTGTGGCCCACAGTTTTTTCTCATGGGGAGTCATTCTCACGACTCTCTCAATTCGGGCAACTTTCCATCCTTGTTCGGCCTTCTCCTTGGATTGTGTAGTCGTTTATCGGCATGATCTTGTTTGATATTGATCACGATGATGATATTATCATCATCGCGGTTGTTCATAATTATCTTCTCTGCTTTCGTTACTAGGGATGTTACGTCATTAGGATCACTCTTAATTGTGATTGGGATTTGTAGTCCTTTATTATTGTACTAGTTTGCTATTAGTTTTACTCACTGCGTTGTGACTGAGACTTGTAGTCCATTTTTATTGCACCCGTTTGCAATTAGTTTCTTTTACATCCTAGGGATGTACTTTTTTTTCTTTTTTGTTTGTTTTCTTTTCCTTCTAATAAATGGAGCCGTTTTTGCCGTGCTCAACCTTTAATTAAAAAAATCAAAGTGGTAATTTTGAGTATTATATTTCCAATCGGAAACAATATACTTTTTGGAAAAAAAATAGTCTGAATGTATTCAAATGATGAAATTTTGCTTAATAATAAATAAAAATGAAATTAACGTACATACCTGTTTTTTATTCAATGTAGAAGGGCTTTGAATAGATCCAATTATGGTCTGAATTTTTGAACAAATATCGCGAACAAGTATATATTCCAGTGAGTTCCAATCCATAAAAATATGGCTGTGGGCACAAAAAGAAACCAACTCTGGTAGGTCGCAGAATATGACTTTAGTTAACATTGGAAATATAAATGTATTGTTTGTGTTCCCTTCTTCTCCTCCAACAATATATTCAACTTTCGAGCAATTTCGTATTTCTAAAATGTGAAGGTGTTGCAGCTGCTTAGCAGCAGAAGTCGAAAATACAACTTTTAGCGAATGACAACTCTCTAATGTAAGCTCGTTAAGATTTGCAGTAACTATCCAAGATGATGGAAACAAAAGAGAATTTGGCTGCTCCATACTATTCGACTTCACCTACAAAATGTTCATATTATTATATGGATTGATTGAATAAAAGATTATGAAACTATAGTTTAAATTTATTTGACAAGTTGGGAGATAAAATAATAAATGTACACATACCAATTGATGATCATTGGACTTGTGCATCCACAATGCTTTCAGATTAGGAAGATCCGAAAGACTTATCTTTTTCAAATTAGGGAACTCGACGTCATTGCCCTCTTCCTTTCCATTGAAAATTGCTTCCATGTTTGGACAGTCGTAAATATATAGGATTTGGAGACTTTGACTCAATCTTGGAGTCATAGTGGTCGAAAATATGTATTCCAACTTCGTGCACCCATTTATATATATTTTCCTTAACATTCCGCCCTTGATTATTTTCTTCTCGTCCACCAATCGTTCTATATCATGACAGTCGCTCATTTGTAATGTCTTCAACTCTGGAAAGCCATCATCTCCAAGCACGTGCAAGTCATTCTTCAAATTATGCACGTTCTCCAATTGTAAATGCTCAGTTCTCCTTAACAGTACACAAATCCCACTCCTTACGATCTTGCTTGCATCCCCTGTCAGAATCAATGCATTCCCTGAGATAAAACATAGGCCAATTTTCCTAGTAGATCCCACACCAATCTTAAACTTGACAATTTTATCAAAGATAGAACTTTTTGGTAAATGGGATATATTTGATACACTAATTTCTAATGTTGTCATATGCCGAGAATCTATTTCCTTAAGGCTGGCATTCATTCTCTCTCCATCTACTCTTGACTCCCATTCCGCAAACTCCAGACTCACATATAATTCTTCTAACTTTGACAGCCCTGATAATATACCTGCTGGAATATATTTGAGTGTGACAGCATTTCTCAAGTCAAGCAACCTCAGATTTCTCATCAATCCAACTCCATTAGGCAACTCTTTACATCTCTCAATCTGAAGAATTTCAACATTGATCAATTTTTCAATCTCTAATGTCCTTGCCACTTCTGAAAGCAGCAAGGTTCGAACTTCCTTTGCAGCATTAAGTGACACAGGAGGAAAACAACCTTTTAAAGCTATGACTTTCAGGTCTCCCATACCATCAAAAAAGGTTTTTGGAAGTGAGGTCCTGGATTGAAGATGCAGAATTTGAAGCTTTGGGCACTTCAAATCTGAAGGACACTCCTCAATCTTTTCACTACAGAGTGAAATTGCAGTACAATCATCGTACCTACCTATCCATCTATTTGGCCAGCAATTCATCATGTTATCACAATTTACCAGATATGTCTGCGCTATGGATATGGCCAGATCCCAAAAAACATCATGAATCTTAACATATT
>CAOJBI010445507.1:0-16287 GCA_948277035.1 Euphorbia corollata
AAATTTTGTAATTTTTTGAATAGTGTAACTATTTTTTTTAATTAAATTATGGTAACAAACTTTAAAAATTCATAAAAAATAGTTACACTATTCAAAAAATTACAAAATTTATCACTGACGTGTATTGTATTTTTATTAGTCATCTCGCAAAAATTCAGATAAAACCGAACACAAATACCCATTTTTATGACATGATTTAATATTGAAAATCCTCTTTTTGCAAATTTTTTGAAACCACAGACCCCCTTTTGTAAGAAAAAATTCCTCAGGCCCCATTTTGAAAATGAGTGAAACCACAGGGTACTTTTTTGAAGTTTACCCTATAAAAATCAGTGTATTAAAAAACGTTAGGCGTCAGGTGGGAGCTAGGCGGAGTCGGGGCATAGGCGGGGATTAGATGCTAGTTAACGGGGTTAGGCGCTAGTCGATATAAGGTGACGACCCTTATAATAACGTCTAGGCGGACCTAGGCTGGGATTTTTAAAGCAGTGATAAAAATAAGTATCCAAAGGCTATGGAATCTGTCGGACCCGTGACAAGTCCTAGTTGTTGTCATTTCTATCGTGATAAATTGTAAGGCTCAAAGTTTTCCACGTCTAAATTACCCAAAGTAATTCGTATATATATTAATATATATAAACATTATCCTGAGCACCCACATTACTTGAAAATTTCATCTCACCATGGCTCCCAACAAGACAATGGAAGTGGTGAAGGGGTTAGATGTGAAGAGGTACATGGGAAGATGGTACGAAATAGCTTCATTTCCATCATTTTTCCAGCCAAGAAATGGAGAGAATACAAGAGCAACTTATACCTTAAATGAAGACGGCACCATTCATGTTCTTAATGAGACTTGGTCTAATGGCAAAAGAGATGCTATTGAAGGCACTGCATATAAGGCTGATCCTAAAATTGACGAGGCAAAGCTCAAAGTCAAATTTTATGTGCCTCCTTTTCTGCCTATTATTCCGGTCGTAGGTGACTACTGGGTTTTGTTCATTGATGATGATTATTCCTATGCTTTGATTGGCCAACCTTCCAGGAAGTATCTTTGGGTACGTTTCATTTTTCCAATTTTAATGTCTTTTATTATTGATTGTTTCTCATTTCTGTGTTAAAAACTGTACGGAGGTACATGATTGAGGACAAAAGATCTTTATCCCCGGTAATCCGAGACGAGAAAAATTCTTGGACACTAATTTTTCTCGTTTCAGTTTCCATATCATAAATCTGTCTGTTTTAGGTTGATTGATAAGATTATCCACTTTCTTACCCATATTACCACTTAAGATATTAGGGTACTTGTTTTTATAAAGTTTGAGGTAATATTTAAACCCACATATTAAGAGAAGTTAGAATGCCTTTTTAATGTGTAAACTACTAAACCAAATGGCCAATGGGGTTTATGTTATGCAATGTTTGTTTAACTTAATTTGAGATTAATATTAAATATATTTTAGTAGTTATTTATAGAAAGAGTGATTTTCACTTGTAAAGATAGTTGATGGGTAACCAATAGTTTGTTAGAATTATGGGTTAAAGTCACACATTCCTTAAAAAACAAAATATCATATTTAATAAAAAAAAATAATGATTTGTGATTAATGTTTGAAAATAATAATAGAAGTTATTAGAGAGAGAGAGTGCTTTGAATCAATTTCGGCTTAGAAGTATATAAAATCCGATTATAATATTTTCATATATTGTACCGGCAAAGAAATTTTAAAACCCTATAAAGTTATGTGACTTCTTTTTATGTTTTCCATATAAGAAAATACTAATTGAATTGAATTAAAGAACCATTAAGTTTAGCCATTTTATTATATCGTGCTTGTTTAGACTTGATTGACCTTGAAGTCAAAAAAAAAAAAAAAGACTTGATTGACCTTAACAAAATAGTTATTAGGAATCATATAGAAAATTAAAAGGAACAATTAAATTGAGAGTTATATACATGCATGTTTGTTTTTTTCAGATATTATGTAGGCAAACTCATATGGATGAGGAGATATATAATCAGTTGCTGGAAACGGCAAAAGCAGAAGGGTACGACGTGAGCAAGATGCACAAGACACCGCAAAGCGATCCGCCTCCAGGAGGCGAAGAAGGTCCCGAAGATACGAAAGGAATATGGTGGATCAAATCACTTTTCGGAAAGTAAAGAAAAAGGAAAACCCACCGTATTATATGAATCCTTCGATCAAGAACAATAGTAAATAATGGATACGGTGATTTACAATAATGCTTAAAAAGTTCTCCAAAAACCAATATTAGTAAATATTTTGTACTATATATATTTTCTCAAGTATAGATGTAATGTGAGGTATGGAGGTTGTTTAAATTTGTACGTACTTTGTTGAATCAATTTGGAAATGGAATTTAAGTAGCTATAGTCCTTTTATTTTCTAATCTATTATAGAGATTAATTAAAAGTACATTAATCCAAACCTTAGAATAACAAAAAATGGTGAAAAATATCCTAAATGAAAGTGCATTGGTTTTCTATTTTTTTCTCCTTCTTCAGAAACAATCAACAATACCTTTTCTATTTTGTCCACATTTCTTTCTTTTTTTTTTAAAAAAAAAAAGATGTATATATTATTTTCTGACATTAACTTTTTCTCAAATGTTTTGCATAGTTTGAAAAGTATAACATTTGTATGGCACATGTATAACTTATACCTTTTTACTTGTTATATATCTTAGTTATGATAACAATCATCATAAAATGGGTACTAAAACCTCAATTAAAAGAAATTAGGATGACACCCAAAGTAAAAGTCATTTAACTATAAAAAATATTTTTACAAATAAAATATCTTAGATACTTTCACTAGTACAGAAATGGCATATTGCATCGCTACATTTGCATCGGTTTTACCAAAACCGATACAAATGCTATACCAATTGCATCGGTTTTGGTAAAACTGATGCAAATGCTGTAAAACCGATGCAAATGCTAGACTATTTGCATCGATCGTACCAAAACCGATGCAAATGCTAGATCAATTGCATCAGTCGTACAAATGGTAGACCAATTGCATCGGTTGTACCAAAACCGATGTAAATGCTAGACCAATTGCATCGGTCGTACCAAAACCGATGCAAATGCTAGACCAATTGCATCGGTTTTACTTCGTCTAAACTTCATCTTAAGATATTTGATAGTACTACCTATATCAATAATATGCATCTACCTATCGGGAGACTATCTAGGAGAACTCCAAAGTTAAACATGCTTGACTTGGAGTAATCTCAGAATGGGTGACCAACTAGGAAGTTGAATTTTTGTAAGTATTTGCATCGGTTTACATCACAATTGCATCGGTTTACTTCACAACCGATGCAACTGATATACAATTGCATCGGTTCTTCAACCGATGCAATTACTTATTGAGCAATTATGTCGGCGACAATTGTGTCGGTTCAAAACCGATGCAAATGTGTAAAAATAACCGATGCAATAGGCCACTTCTCCACTAGTGCCCGCTTCTCCTTACCGGTGCAGTCGTCTCCTCTAGCTCAATCGTCCATTGTCTTTGTCGCCACTTCCATTGCTCTTCTACTACGACGCATTGACATCGATCTCATCCACCTCTGCATCATAATCTCTTCCATCTCTTCCACCTTTAGGTACGTTTATATTTGTTTTATTCATCTTGTTTTATAAATTTAAGCACAAGAAAGTTCTAATTTGCTATATTCATCAAAGTTCTGATTTGCTGGAAACCCTAATTCCCAATTTTATGTGGTCTTTTTACTGTAAAACGAAGGATTATTTTGTGCATTTTGTGAGTTTCATCTTTATTTTGAATTCTGCTTATGGATCTTATGTAAATCCATTCATGTGTAGTTGTGAGCGGGCGATCATTTCGTCATGTGAGAAGAGTATTTTGCTGTAAGGTCGAACTGTGCGGGACACGAGTTCACCCATTTCGTCAATTATGAAAACATTTTCTTTTTTTGGACTTATTTAATCTTATCATTACTTAAATTCAAAATTCAATAAAAATTAAGAAAAGTCATTTTCAACTTAATTTTCTTATGAATATCTGTAAAAAGGAATAAAATAAAGTTAATACTATATTTTATTTGAAAAGAGTCGCCACCCAGTTCAGCTCCACCGATAATTATGGTATATTGATCCGTGATGAATTTTTATACTTGAAAAATAGAGATTCTAGGTTCGGATATAATAGTTACTAATTTTATTTTAAAAATTGAGAATTATGACTTTAAATAATTAATTTTAGCATTACGAAGACTTAATAAAACAATAAATATTAACCGAAATTTCGACAGAGTAACGGCATTACTTGGGATTTTCTCATAGTACTCAGACAGAGTTTCCCCTTATTTGGGATATGCGGTCTTCACTTGCAAGCTCATTCACACATATTAAAGCATTTTATTGAAAATAAATAGTAAAGAAGCTCCAATGGTTCTTTACTCAATCATGCTATACAATATGAGAAAAATAACGTATTTGAAAAGTGGGCTTTGAGCCAATTACCCTCATTTACCTTTTTGTTTGTCCAAGATGACGTGAGAGCCAGTTTGCGAAAGAATTTGTTATTGATTTGGTTGAAAACTTTGATAAAAATGAAAGTAAAAGTGAATACGAGTGTTTGTGACGTTTACAACATGTTTATGCTCAGTTATGACTATAATCTCGAGTTAAATGAATTTTTATCGAGTTTGAAAAAGTTTATGGATCAAACTTGATTCAAATCGAAGCTCAAACGATTTGAGATCGAAGAAACCTTAAACAGACAGAGTTTTGATGTGTTTAGAGGCGAAAACTGACTGTTTTTCCACGGGGAAAAACCAAAAACGAAACTTGTGAAAAAGGGGAAAGGAGCACCTCCCTTTTCACTTGGTTTCACTTTTGTAGGCATCAGAAGGCATATATTTATGTTTTGTTGATAAATAATTTTTTTCTAAAGACCCATACAATGGGCCTTCATATGGGTAAATTGGACCCATCAGCTAGCTTGAAATGTATCAGAAATCATTTTACCTTCTGTTGAAGAAGAAGATGGAAAGAGATACAGTTGTACAATTGAGAGCAAGCATGAGTTTTCTCTTTGAAAATAGGAAAACTCTAGCAGGTAATCCATTTGATTTTTTCTGTTTTCTTCCTTAATTGGTGATTACTGTGCTCTGCATATTGAAAATTGAAATTGTCATGTTTTTGTATTACCTTGAAGATTGCCTGGATTTAGTGATATGATAATTGAGATTTTGAATTTGAGTGAGGAGTTTGTAACTGATTTCTATTTGATGTTTCTCCTTTTGGTTGTAAAGCTTTTGAGGAAAAATAAGAGAATGATAATTAAGTCCATCTAGAGAAATAGAAAGGGAACGACAAGGTCTTCAATCTCAAGAGAAGAACCTCACTGTTGAGATTAAGAAGAACGTTAAACCAGGCCAGATGGTAAATTATGCCTTCAACTTTGGTATTTATTTTCATCAAAGGCATGATAAATTTTTTCTGATTTATTTTTTTATATTTTTCCACTGTTTGTCAATGCTGCAACACTTTCATTAATTTTATATAGTATATGTGATTTGAAAAATGCCATGTTTAGGCTGACAAAATTTCCCACGTTTGTTGGCATAAATTATATATAGTCTGCTCTATTTTTACTGGAACATTATGCTGCTTCTTAAGTTAGCCCTTTGGGTTTCCTTGTTGAGTGTTATGGTCTTTTGCTAGGTTGAATTGCTTTGTTTTCTTTAGCTTACCAAGATTTATTCTGCTACTTTATCTACAAGAGTTCATGTGTTGAATCATTTACCTTGATGACTGTTTCTAGCTGTCATCAAACTTTATCTTGATAAGTTGTCCATCGTACTCTCATCTTAAAGAACTATGAAAGTAATGGAAAAAGACCTTATTTGAACACGTCATCGGATCGAAAAGTTTTATAAGCTTAAATCACAAATTCAGGGTGTGGCTTTAAGAATTCAGGTACATTCTCCAAAAGTGTGTCACGTTCTTTATTCACATGAATAAAATGCTTATTACCTATTTGTTGGGAGTGAACATAGATTTTTTAGTCATCCTTATATAGTTTCATGCATTTTCATTTAAGTTGATAACTGTTTTTGATCCAACACTCATAATTTATTTTAAGTTAACCATTTATTCAAAAATTAGTAGATGATAGGTTGTAAATCCAACAATTTTTTATGCATAATTCTCTATAGTTATGGACATGTTTTTAGTCTTTATGAGTGTGAGTGGGTGGTACCTTTCGTGAAAAGGATTTTAATGGAAAATGGGTCGAAATGTGCAAAAAACGAATTCACCCGGGTTTTGTTTTTATAAAGATGAAGAGGCGTTTTCTCTGTGGGAAGCATGGATTTAGAGTTTCCCCAAGACATGTATCGTAAGGGAAATCCAGAACGATTCATTTCCGGTAATGCAGATTTTTGAGGGGTCTATCCATGTTAAGTAATCCAGAAACTGATCGGCAAGAGTGTTCCAAAAGATCTCTGATAGAGAATCAATCCTTTGAACCAAACCAGAACAGTGAGTCTGAACTTCTCAGGCCAATAAGCGTAACACGCTCATCACAATTCATCCATGTGACGAATCCTTTGATATGGATTGCAAGATCTTGAGAACCATCAAATATGACAGGATAATATGTTTCAAAGTCCGAATCCAAGACTTGATTTGCAAATGCAACTTGTCTATTCTCAGCTTGGATTCTTTCCATAACATATTTGACGGTTGGTTCTTGACCTAGTTCCCTTATCATGTTGATGCGACTTCCATCATCAAAGTTTGTGAAGTCCCCGATACCTTGACTTCCAGTGGATCCAAAATCATCTGAGCTAGTCTCTTGGTAAGTTGCATAGCTTTCACTATCAGAGTTTATTAGCTGCCCGTGGTATATGTGATCGTTATTATGCTCGAATTCACCCGGCCAGTTGATTGGTGAGATATAAAATTCCTCTTCAAACTTAGAAAGTGGTCCTGGATTTTCAACTTCTCTATCCGAGTTGCTGATCATGAACTCTTCGAATTCAATCTTATCCTCGAAGTCTATAGCCCATCCTGCTATATATCAGCTGGTATGTCTACATGTTCTATCCCTTGATGCCAGTTGTTTTCGTCATTAACATCCCAAAATGGATTGAGGGCCTCATGAACTGGGGATTGTGCCAGCCATTGGCCAAAATTGAAATTTTCTCTCTTATCATCGTCATTCAACTGGTTAACGTTCCAATGATCTGGTTTTAGATGACGATCTAAATCCGGGACCACATCATCATCATTATTATTCTCCCAATTAGGATCTTCCTCTTCCTCCGGATCTTCTTCCGGATCTTCTTCTTCCTTTAGGTCCTCTTCTTCCTCTGGGTCCTCCTCCGGATCTCGAATAAGATTTTCTTCGTGAAGAGCCAACCCTTGATCATAATTAATCTACCGGTACATTTCATTAAACTCAGCTCTCATTCTTTCCAAGTCTTGAAAAGCTTCATTAACGGCTTGGTCGTAGTTGTCTAATTCAGCTCTAACTTCTTGAAATAAGTTAATTGGTTGAGCTTGCACATTGTCTAGCTCAAAATAGCCTTTCGTCTGGATTATTCCAAGCACGCTCCGGGTCATATAACTCTTTGTGTTGTTGTTCTGTACCGAGAAGTTCTTAAGATGAAATATTTTGGCTAGACGAGCCTCCAAATTCGAATCGAGAACTGCCCTCAAAGTTTGGATCCATATATGGATGTGGGACCACAAGTTGAATTGGAAGAGGTGGTGGCATTTCCTATCCTCTGTCTGTATGTCTATCTCAGGTTCTTCCCATCAACGGATACTAGAGGCGTTAGGACAAGTGACCATAAAGTGGTGTATAAAAACTAATTCACCCTCCCTCCCTCCAACATATAAATCACCATTGCTTAAATTAGTTATAAAGTGAATCAAGATTTTGTGTAAAATTATTTGTTTTTTTATATTTAAAAAATTGTATGTTTACATATTTTATAGGGCAAACTTCAAAAAAAAGTACCTTGTGGTTTCTCTCATTTTTAAAATGGGATCTGAGGAATTTATTTTTTACAAAAGGGGGTCTATGGTTTCAAAAAATTTGCAAAAAGAGGATTTCAATATTAAATCATGTCATAAAAATGGGTATTTGTTTTCGTTTTTATCTGAATTTTTGCGGAATGACTAATAAAAATACAATACACGTCAATGATAAATTTTGTAATTTTTTGAATAGTGTAACTATTTTTTATGAATTTTTAAAGTTTGTACCATAATTTAATTAAAAAAAATAGTTACACTATTCAAAAAATTACAAAATTTATCACTGATGTGTATTGTATTTTTATTAGTCATGTCGCAAAAATTCAGATAAAAACGAACACAAATACCCATTTTTATGACATGATTTAATATTGAAAATTCTCTTTTTGCAAATTTTTTGAAATCACAGACCCCCTTTTGTAAAAAAAAAATTCCTCAGACCCCATTTTGAAAATGACTGAAATCACAGGGTACTTTTTTTAAGTTTACTCTATTTTATTTCAAGTAAAATTTGCTACAACCCAAAAACTGACCTTTTTTTTTCCAGTTTGGGGAAAGAGAGGGTCTGCTTACTATGATCAAGTTGACAAAAACAAAAAAAAATGGATGTATAATCCGTGAAAATAAAATCCTCACCAGTTGAGTATTTGATCGATTCGACCCTTTTCATAGGGTACAAATTATATAATTATTTAATACAAAAATAAAATGGCATTCAAATTTTATTATCAAGCTTAAAGAAGAATTAAAGATTTGAAAATACTGGCTTATGTATTGAAATAATAAGATATATTTTAATTCTGGCTTATGTATTGAAATAATAAGATATATTTTAATTAATTTACATAAGTGTCATTTTCTTGTGAAACTTGAGATCATAATATATAATATCAAAAACTGAACACATGAAAAAACAAAATTGTCATCTTATTTTCTAAGTTCAACGACTCTTTATTTAATTTAAGGCATCCATCTGTAGTTTATATGGTTATTATAAAGATAGATTTGGTGAATATATGAATCTCTGTTCTCATTACATATTTCATACCCATATTGGCTTTGTTACTTTACAAATGATTTAAAAAATATAACATATTTGTAGAGGGGGAGAAAACGAATTACAGATCTAGACAAGAGGCGTTTAACAATACTTTATACATTTGCAAAATTGTTTCTATTAATGTAATTGTTTATTTGTCATCATTATTACATGTTCCAATAATTACAATGAGCAAAATAACGTTTACTTTACTTGAAAAAAGACAAAATAAACTGTAAAAATCTTTTAAATATAATATACTACTCATGAGATATATACGTTTGTTCTAAATCATCATGTTTTTCGGTGATAATGTATTACTCTAAGGACTCGTTTGGTTGGCGGAATGGCTATTCCGTGAAATAGGAGAAAAATGAATGGAAAAATGTAGAGTATTGCATAGAATCCTTAAAACGGATGAAATGGTTATTCCTAACCATCATACATTTCATGGAATAGCTATTCCTTACCGAGAGGAGGAATAGCTATTTCATGACATGTATGATAGCTAGGAATAACTATTTCATCCGTTTTAAGGATTCTATACAAATACTCTACCAATTCTAATCTTTTTTCATTCGTTTATTTCCTATTCCGCGGAATAATCATTCCGCCAACCAAACGAGCCCTAATGATTAAAGACTAAAATTGTAATTTTAGAGATCGTAAGTTTGGAATGATAAATTGTAGTGATGATTTTTACTTGTATTAATGTAACTACACCAATTTTATTTTAAAAACTTGTATATGTAAAAATTTATAATAACTATTTCCACGTAAAGTTGCCAAACAAGTAAGCATAACCAGAATCACTTAAATAAAAGTAAATAACAAATTCTTCTGTTTCTCTATCAAGGTGATTGTATGATGATTATATGTACAAATTAAACTCAAGAAACCAACCTAAAACATAAATTGTAATATTTGTTTTTCTTAGAAAACAAAGAATAATAAATAAATAAATAAATAAATAAACATGACAAATTCACACCAATTATAGAAGAGGCAGAAGCCTCTTCAATTCTTGACGTCATTGGTTCCTCTGCTGGGTCCAGAATTCCCAAATTGTCCCTTTGGTAGCATATTGAGAATTGCAGAAGGCCCATACTTCCCGGCGAGTCTCATCGGAATTTCCACCTCTGAAGTCGTACCGGAGACCATGTCTGCATCACAAGGAAAAACATTCTTGGACTTCTGAAACGACGTAGTTTCAGTCGGAAGTGCAAGATTCAAAGAAGGTTCAGTTGCTGCTTGGCTCTGAGGAAGAACTCCATTATTGAATTTGAGTAGTCTAGCAGATGAACATGAAACCATATTGACTAAAATTATAACAAGAACAAATAAAAGAAGTGATTTTGAATTATGGGTTTGGTTTGTTATTGCCATTGGAATTTGAGAATGAAATAAATATCAAGTTTTTAGAGAGAGAATTGAGAAAATGGGCTTAGAACTTAGAATAATTGAATGGGGAAAATGGGATTGCTTTAAATTGTATATATAGAGAGAGGAAGACATATATGAAAAGGGACTTTTTGGTTAAAGTTGAAAAGGTCAGAAGAGCGAGACAGAGACAGTTTGATGATAGTCAAATGATGTAAGAAATGCAAAAAGATTTTTGACGCGCTTGTGTTTACATTACAAGTGTGCTAGGAAATAAATAAATTAATTAATTAAAAGAAAGAATTTGCTTAAACTGCCCTTGCAAATTGCAATTGCCCATGGAATAAGGCATGTTAAAGACTTTGAATTTTGACCTATATAGAATTGAGATATTATATAAAATATCACACATTTCAAGAGTCTTATTTACATTAATTTTGCCATAGTTAGATTATTCTTGTTTTTAATTCTCTTCATATTTATCTACTAGTAAATGAGTCATAAACATAAAGATGTTAGAGACAGTAAATTTTCTCACATGCAATATTTTTCAAATTAGTTCAAACAATGTCCAAGAGTTGCATTATACTGAGGTAAAGCTGCCCACCAAAATTTTAAAAACAAAAAGTAAAAATGAAAAATGTAATTTTTTAAAATTGACATCGGACGGATATAGAATTTTAAAAACCTATACAAATACTAAAAGAAGTATAGGATTGGATTTTATAATAAAAATATTAAAATTATAAATTCAATTAATTAAGTAAAGTATACAATATAATATTATTTAAATAAATAATATTTTATATTTTTTACAAAAAAAAAATGAAAATACATAAACTTAAATATTTTATCTTGACCGGGTCTCTATTTTTGTTAGGTTAGGTAGTTTGTTCAAATTGTTTTCAAGGATATTTTTTCATGGTAGAGGTTGACTTCTATGGAAAGAACACTTTAATATAAATAATTTTATTAGCCGAGCTAACTCTAATATATTAGAAATTTTGAACTATAAATGAAAATTAGTATCTTGAAAAATGATGCCTAATTATAGTTTAAGTGGAAAAATATGATTTGAATGCGCTTAAACGACAAATAGGGTGATTGAGGTCTTGGCCTAGTGATTAAGACAGAAGTTGTGGACTTTAGAGGTCCCAGGTTCGAATCACATCCGGGGTGGAAAAATATGATTTGAATGCGCTTAAACGACAAATAGGGTGATTGAGGTCTTGGCCTAGTGGTTAAGACAGAAGTTGTGGACTCTAGAGGTCCCAGGTTCGAATCACATCCGGGGTGGATTGGAGATTTTTCTTTCCATTTTAATAATGTGAGCCCAAATGAGGCTTAAACGATAAATAGGTTGCTTCAGATTTACTTAGACCAAAAGCTTAATATTACCTATACCAATAAAATAAGACGACATCTATCAAAATAATGTGTAATCTAAGTTGTTTATAACTATTTAAACAATGTTAAAAAGAACATGAGAGAGTATTATCCATACTTTTTTTTTAAAAAATAATTTACCTCATTTGGGCTTACATTATTATTAAATGAAAAGAAAAATCACAACTCACCCCGGATGTGATTTAAACCTGGGACCTCTAAAGTTCACAACTTCCGTCTTAACCACTAGGCCGTACTTTTCAATTACATACTTATCAATGTTATCATAACTATGCAATATTGAAAAGTCAGAATGTCTTCCGAAATCTAAACCATGAAGTTTAATAGTTTAGTGGAAGTTTAGTTATTATGTCAATAAAATACATCTTAATTAGTAGAAAATTGTGCCAATATCACATAGTGAAGCTTCAATTAAGCAATTTCATTTTGAATAGCTGGAGAGCGCGTGGAGGGTTGAGAGTGGGAAAGTAGTGGAACTACAGAAACTAGTAAGAATTAAAAAATGATACATAATGGTTAGAAGGGACACGTCACCGTTTGACAAATTTAAAATGCCATTATATATGCTGCGTTTTGGACAACACAAGTCACAACTGTGATTTGTAAGGAAGTTGACGCGTTTTGTAGAGGGTCGAAACGACACCGGTGAGATAGTTAGACTTGTTATCCACGTTTTCCACTATCTTTCTACTTGCTTCATTTAATTCACCGACTTTTAAATTTTAACAACTCTTAACAGCTTTTAATATATTTTCTGAAGATGCCACGAAAATTACCAAAGCTCGTTATGAAGCTATTCATTCCCCATTTAGATTATGATTCACACCACGGTAGGTTCGGTGTTCTTTTTGCATAGGTGACTTGTGAGTCGGGATGTTAATGGGTTGGATCGGATCCGATCTGAACCCAAATTTTCACCATTTTCATAAAAATTGAAAAATTTTGGTTCAAATAGAATCCAGTTTCAACAATCTGTCATCGCTATTGGAGAAGACTACAAATTAAGTTGAACATATAATATCAATAATTTTTGCATTTGTAGTTTTTTCTACATATACAACAAATATGACAATTTATATTATGAATGAAATTTCACATTTTGATCTATAAATATCGTGAAAAAATGCTCCTAAATGCTTCACATTTTAGTGTAATTGGATTAACTAGTTGATTAATGCGGTCGTAATATTTTATCGAACAAATCGAAGATTGCGGAGTGCATGCTTGATTTGAATTATATTACGTCATTATAATGTCGGGGTTCAATGGTATAAAGCTAGTATTTAATAGTTAATGGAAAAGCAAGGTTCGTTGATGAAGTCACGATGGCGACATATACTCGCAATCGCGACATGTGAATTTTACAGACAGAAAGTTTTCAAGTGGAATCACAATCGCGACTTGCTGCTGATTATTCCGTTCTGTCCAATTTTCAACCGCCGGATAAGAACGTCAACTTCCATTAACCACCATTAACTACCTAAGGAAAAAGTCACCTTCTGGATGCAACTTCCAAATGAAAATGTGCCTTTTTGGATCCAACTTCCAATGGATAAAGACACCTTTTCACATAAGGTATGGATGAAAAGGTACTTTTTGGATCCACCCCTAAATCAAATGTCTATAAATACAAGTTGCATTAATCAAATTTATATAGAGAATTCAAAAATTACACTTTCGATACATTCAAAATGTTTAGATTTGTCACGACATCTTCTTGTCCTTAATGTTCCGTCATTCTAATTTTATCTGATTGAACTTTTGGTGGAACGGCCAAAATAGTTTCAATTTGAAAGTGCACGTTTTGTCACGACTTCAGAATTTATCCCGAAAATCAACCAACAAAGATTGGAACTATCTTGTAATCTTTGTTATACAACAAAGGTTGAAACTATATCGTTTATTCTGAAGATGACAATTGTGGAATCTATAAAGGAAATGATGAGTAGATTTGCAAAGTTAGACAAGTTCGAGGGTCAAGATATTTTAAGATGGTAGAAGAAGATACATCTTTTATTGACTACACTAAAAGTTGTGTATGTTATGAGTACTCCCATGCCGGAAGTTGTTGAAGATGAAATTGTAGAACAAACAAGGGATTGATGAAAGTGGAAGAATGATGACTACGTCTATCGTGGTCATATATTAAATGGTATGTCTGATTCCCGTTTTGATATATACCAAAACTTTGAGTATGTTAAAGAACTATGGGATTCTCTGGAATCAAAATACATGGCAGAAGATACTTCTAGTAAGAAGTTTCTGGTTAGTAATTTTATCAACGATCAAATGGTTGATACTAGACCTGTCATGGAACAATATAACGAATTGTTGAGGATTTTGGGTCAATTTGCACAACATGACATGAAGATGGATGAATCCATCTCAGTTTCAAGTTTTATAGATAAACTGCCTCCATCATGGAGAGATTTCAAACATACTCTGAAACATAATAAAGAAGAGTTAACTCTGGTTCAACTTGGAAGTCGCTTTAGAATTGAAGAGTCTTTAAGGGATCAAGAGATTGATAATAATCCCAAGGGAAAAAACCAAGTTGGTAATGTTTCAGCGAATATGGTTGACGATGGTAGTTTCTCTAAGAGTTTGTACAAAGACAAAGCAAACAAATACAAGTTTAAGAGAAATGACAACAAGTCTTCCAACAAGAAATCAAAGATGGCATGTTGGAAATGTGGTAAAACTGGTCATTTCAAGAAAGATTATCGATTTGGTAACGACAAGAACAATTCTAGTCCAATTGAATCTAAGGATTCTAAAAAGCAACAAGGATGATAATGCTGTGTGGTGGATTGATTCGGGAGCAAAAGGACACGTATATAAAGATCTTCGTTGGTTCAAAGATTTTCAACCAATCGAAGATGGATCCATGTTAAAAATGGGAAATGTTGCAACTGAACCAATCAAAGGACTAGAAAATGTTGATCTTATTTTCACTTTTGGAAAATTTATACATTTTAATAATGTCTTGCATGTTCCAGGGATTCGAAAGAATCTGTTGTCTGATGTTGTGTTAAATAATTGTGGATACAAACAAGTATACAAAAGTGACAAGTATATCTTGTCAAAACATGTTTCTTTTATAGACTTTGGATACCTTTGTAATGATATGTTTATGTTGAATATTAATGAATCTTTTAGTGATTAATTCTTTTATATGGACTGAAATAAGCACTAAAAGGTTGGCATCAAAAGTTTTTATGATGTTGTTTTTTGTCTAGTGGTTTTCAAATCAACCAAGCAAACAAATGTGTATACAATAAATTTGATGCTTCTTGTAAAGGAGTTATGATTTGTTTATATATGGATGACATGTTGATATTTGGTACAAACCAATGTCAAGTTGACAAAACTAAGAAATTTTTGTCATCTAGTTTTGAGATGAAGGATTTGGGGGAAGCTGAAGTGATTCTTGGAATAAGAATCAAGCGGAAGAACAATGATGTTTCAATTTCTCAATCTTTAGAAATTTTTGAATAATTTTTAACTTCAAAGATTGTTCTCCCGGTTAAATGCCTAATAAAGGAGTTGCAGTATCTCAATTGGAATACTCAAGGGCTATTGGCAGCCTAATATATGCCATGATTAGTACTAGGCTAGAAATAGCTTATGCAGTTGGAAAGCTCAATAGATACACTGTACACATCATTGGCAAGCTTTAAGTTGAGTATTCAAATATTTAAAAGGAACCAAAGATTATGGTTTGACTTATACATGATTTCATTCGGTATTTGAAGGTTATTTGGATGCAAGTTATATCTTTGATGAGGAAGATAGTTCTTTTACAAGTGGATGTGTATTCCATCTTGGAGGAGGTGCTATTTCTTGGACCTGAAAGAAACAGACTTTTATCACTGATTCAATAATGGAATCTGAATTTGTAGCTTTAGCTACAACTAGTAAAGAAGATGAATGGCTAAGAGATCTAGTGTATGAATTTCCATTATAGCCTAAACCAGTATCACATATATCTATCAGATGTGATAGTGAAGCTTCCTTAGCAAATGCTTATAGACAAGTGTATAAAGGCAATTCTAGACATTTAGGTGTGAGACATAACATGATTCAGGAACGAATCATGCATGGTTTCATGTCATAGAATTTGTAAAAACTGAGCGGAATTTAGCTGATCATTTAACCAAGGGTTAAGAAGAGATCTTGTGCACAAGTCGGCTATGAGGATGTGATTAAAGTCTATTTGAAATCTCTTATGTTAAGACACCCAATTCCCATCTAACATGACATTAGGTGCTGAATTTAATGAGGAAAGCTTAACATCTAGAGATTGGAACACATTAATAAAGGCATCCCAAGCTTTGTGTTCAAACCTGCAAGATTAAGGAGGTTGAAGTTTAACTTCTTAAGGTTTCGGGTACAAAAAATTCCCCATTCTCTA
>CAOJBI010445580.1:0-16447 GCA_948277035.1 Euphorbia corollata
TTTTTTTGTTTTCCTCTTTCCACAATAACCTAATAAACGTGGATTCTTAAGCTCCTTTTTTTGTTGTGACAGGCCTCGTTACAAAATTAACAGATGATCAGAAATATGGAATGATTGAAGCTATTTCCCATCTCATACACCGTGACTATCCCAATATTGTCAAAGATTTTGTTAAACTTGATTTTATTCCTGAAGGAGTTAATTTGGAACCGATCTTGCCAGTCTTGGCTAAAGTATTTGATCAAGCACTTGAAGGTGGAGGAGCTAAAAATCTCAATTTTCAGGAGCTAGCATCAGATTTGGCTCAAATAACATTTGATTATCCATTTAGGATACCACCTTATTTTGCTCTCATAATTAGGGCTATTGGTGTTCTGGAAGGTATAGCTTTGGTGGGGAATCCAGATTTTGCTATTGTTGACGAGGCTTATCCCTATATTGCACAGGTATGAGTTTTGTGCCGGTGAATGGTTACTATTTCAATGTTTTATTTCCATTCCTGTCTATTTGTCTGTATTCTGTGCATATTCTAGTGCCCATAGCTTTGATATTTTATTGATGCTTAAACTATACTTCTTTTCGTATGTGGTTACATATAACCACGTTCTTCAAACCACAGTAGCAGACTTTGAGAGTTGAGTGTAAAGTAAACTGTTACGTTTGCTTCTTTAACAATTGAAGAGAAGTCTTCTTCCACGTGCACACATGTAGAGACACCACCGGTTAGCAGCATTTGCCATATGTTCTGTTGGAAATTTCAATATATGTATATCATGTGCCTTAGTTTGAATTAGTTAACTAGGAATTGTTTAGCCAACTTTTGCAACCTCTAGGTGTTGATATGAGATGGTAGTTTGTAATATGTATACCTAGAACCTATCTGGTTGGTGGTATAGGTTGTCGTCTGAAATATTGAGTTAAGGATTCTTAATTCTTGCTACTCTCCTCTTTCGCAGAGGCTTCTCACTGATGAGTCCCCTCGTCTAAGGAATGCGTTGCGGTATACAATATATGGAAAATCTGGTGTTTTTGATGCTGAAAGATTCATCGATGTCATGCAAGCCTTTGAGAATTTCACAACAGCAGCAAAAAGTGGAGGCGGGGAAAGTTTGAATGGTGATATGGCTGAGCTTGGCATTCTGCAAGCCCAAACAAGTTCAGTTTTCAATTTAAGTACAAGTCAGCCAGCAAAGCCAATTCAAACAAGGGCAGCATTGGCATTTCTGCTTTCTGAGAAGGGCAACTTTTTCCGAGAATTTCTTCTGGATGAGGTATCTTGCTCTTGTGAATAAAATACAATGAGTTCTTTGAGATCATTCATGTGCTTGGCATTGAAACGTGTCGATTTGTGTTGCAGATCGTGAAAGGTATAGATGCAGTTACGAGGGAACAGCTGGTACAGATACTGGGTGTACTTGGTGTACAAAATGTCACCCCGGTCTTCAGCATGGTATCTGGACCCTTTAGGCCTGCTGCGTTACTACCAACAATAACAGACGAGGACAAGGTTATCTTGAATAATGTTCAGAAAATTGTGGAGTTCTTAACTGCTGGAAGTTCACTATCCAGAACATCACAGGTATAACTCAAATCAGTGATGGTGGAATAGCATTGCTTGTGATTTTGGTATTAAGAGTAAATATGATTTTGATTGCTTTCTTCGTTTTGCTTGGGATGAATGAATACAGGACCTGAATGTTGCTCAGATTGTCCAAGAACTACTCCCAATTCTACCTGGCATCTCAGCCAGGGTACTTCCTGAAGTGATCAGACGCCTTACATCTCGTGTGGCTGCACGTATTATCAGAGAAGCTTTTTTGTAAATGTCTTTTAACTTTACCAATTAGCCAAATAATTGTTCATAGATTTTTTGTATACTATCACACAACACCCATCAACGTCTCTTGTAAATGTACTATAAATTATTAATTACATCACAAGTCCTTTTTTTTTTTTTTTGTAAAGTTAGGAACAGGAAGAAGAGAGCGAGGGTGATATTGCGTCACACAGTGAGTCGCCATTTACAGAACCTCGAAAGAGAATTCGGAACGAAACACCTATATGAAACACTACCCTTCCACACTCCCTAAAACTTCCCTAAATATTTATTAAATAAAAGGCAAAAATCCAAGTTCGTACAAAGCGATGAAAGTAACAATCAAGTGAATCGATAAATCACCTGACCAATCAAATCATGAAAGAAATAATCCAAATAAAAACTAGGTGTGATAGCCCATTTTGATGATGATTGAGAGAGGGGACCATGATTTGTTAAAGCATCAGCAATATTATTACCCTCCCTGTACATATGAGTCCCCATTAGTTGAATTTGGCGAAGGATCACAAGGCAACCAATCCATGTAGCCTGAATATGCCAAGGTACACTGCTGCTCCTAGATCGAAGAAGAGAGACCACATAAGTAGAATTACTCTCTATCCACAAACAATTCCAACCCTTAGAAGCTGCTACTTTAATTGCATAAATTGCCGCTTGAAGCTCCGCAATGAAAGCAAACGTTGAATCTTTACAAAAAGAAAAACAAAAAAAGGTGGAACCAGATGAATCTCGGAAGATTCCACCACAACCGAAGGGCCCGGAGTGCCTGCAGAGAAGCGTCTACGTTCACTTTTATCCAACCATCTAGTGGTCTAACCCAATGAAGTGGAAAAATTTTAGGAGCTCTTGGGAGTCGAGGAGAAACAAGAAGAGTGCGAAGGATACCCCTTTCTACTTCCGAATTCCAAGTTGATCCAAAACCCAATGCATCTGCCCGCCTAATGTTTTGCCACAACTGCCGAAGGGCAAGGTGAGTGTTCAGTCAATCACCCTCAAAGGTACAACTGTTTCAAGTGAGCCAGATGATCCAAATGATATTAACAATAGCAGCACGCCAAAGAATCAAAATTTGCGAGCTAAAAGTAAGTTTAAAGGCGATCTCACATAACTCAACAAGAGAACTCGCAATAGCAAGGATTCGGCCAAATAGGGACTGAATGGCGTTCCAAAGTAATTTTGCAAAGGAACAATGAACAAAAAGGTGGTCTCGGGTTTCAACATGCTTTCGACAAAGGATACACATGGATACAACAATAATACCTTTATGAAAAAGCAGATCATGAGTTGCAACATACCCCATGTAGGCTTTCCAACAAATGAGAGAGTGCGACGGGAAATTGTTGCATACCAAAATTTTGCTGAAATTTTGCAATCGGAATAATGAGGTTGCAGCCATTGATAAAAAAACTTAGTGGAGAAGCAGCCATTGCTAGCGGGTTTCCAAAAGCAAGAAGAAAACTCGTCACTGACCAGAGAAATACGCTGAATCTGCTGCTTGATAGGCGACGGAATGTTTGCTGGAAGTTCAGCCCACTCGCCATTAATCAAGAAGTCCGAAACCTTTTCTGTTCTCCTGACCCGATTAGCTGTGGAGAGCTGAATTTGATCACCAAGCGTTATAGTTATCCATTCGGTATTCCAGGTCCTTTTATACTGTGAAAATCAGTCAGATGCAATTTTAAATCAAATTCAACCAAGCATTCTGTTATCATGGGAAAATACTTTGCACGTTTTCCTTTACAGTGCTAATTACACACAGCACTCGACCCAAGTAGTAGGATGAACAACTAAAACGGTGTTCATCTGTACAAGCAAATAAGATCATATATATAATTAAGGATCAAGAAAAAAGTGGCAGCTTCTGCTCTCCAGAAGCAAACGAGATGATGGTCTTCCTAAGGGGTGAAATGTGGTGTACTCCATGAAAAGCAGCAGCTCTAACTATATTTAGAGGCCCAAAATCAACCGAGTATGCCTTCTGGAAACCATCCAGAACTGCCATCATCGCCAAATTTGCTGGTTTCCTCTCTGCTTCATACTTCTTCAGGAGTGGTAACTGCAAAATTCAAACCATCAGTCTTGCGGCAGACATGCATTCCAAAGAACAAGATCCACATAAATGAAGTATGATCTGTGAATTGCCTCGTCTACAAGGGCATCATCGATGTATAAGCTGATTAGCCTCATCTCATCACTAAGTAGAAATATATTTGATGTTACTCATTAATTTGTTCCTCATAAATGTCACGGAATCAAGCTTAATGTAACTCATAGGTAAGGTCTACTAGTAACTTTTATATTATTCATAATATTATCCCCGAGAAAATTGCCCGTTGAGCTTGTAGCGGGTACAAAACATATGGATTTGCGTAATACATAAATATAAGGTCAACAAGCTGAAAGAAGTCTATGGATCTTACTTTGGGGTTCTATGGATCCTACTTTGGGGTTGGAAGATTGTTATGCCGGCAACCAAAGACTGAATTCTAATTAAGATATTTAAATGAAAACATACCTCTCCAATGTCAGTCCCTACTGCAATACCCTCAGCAATTATTCTTGAAAGGGTAAAAGCGTCTTCGAAACCCAAGTTTACACCCTGTCCAGCTAAAGGATGAACTGTGTGTGCTGCATCACCAATCAAAACAACACGTTTCGATGCATAATCTCTAGCGTGCATCAATGACAATGGAAATGCCATCCTCGATGAAGCCAACTTGACCACTTTTGGGGGGACTTCAAAAGTCTCAGTAGACGATACTGAAAAATTTCCCCCAAGCCAAGAAAACATATTAGCACTAACCAGTAAACTTGAGTCTGGGTGAGGACCATATCCATAATCTAGTGCATGATTCACTGCTTTCACAAAATCCTCCTCCCTCATTGATTTGAAATCTGAAGCTTCTCTTGGATTCATTGTCCAAACGATATTGCTAAAATTATCACCAATTGGCAGAAGTGCAATTGGACCAGATGGAAGAAACCGCTGCCATGCGCAATTGTTTTCTACAGAATGTTCTACAGTGCAGATGACTGCATTCTGTGAGTAGTTCCATCCAGTTGTCTTAAATCCAGATAATTTTCTAACTTGTGACTTGGCCCCATCAGATCCAACCTGTGGACATTATCTCTCAAAATCATACACAAACATTATCACCTTTACATTATTTAGAAGGGGGTATCTAGATCGGAATACAGATTAATTACCACCAACTTCGTATAGAGGCTGCTGCCATCACCCAGTTCCAGCTTTACTAATCGTCCTTTCTTGTACAATGCTTCGGTTGACATATTACTGTCCACTCCCGCTGAAGAGGAGCTTTGGTGTACGGACATTGCAGTTAATGTAGATGGGTAAATCACTTTTTGGAAATCTGTGTCCTGTAGGATATCGAGGATCAACTCCTACGCTTCAGTTCAGGAATTGCAAGGAAAATAAAAACAAAATGAGGTCTACAGCATGTATAGATTTGGGTTCTGTAACCAATGCGACAGCAATAATAACCTAAACATTTCATCATAAGATATTATACATCACAAGAAAAATCAAGAGCATAAAATATTGCCTATATTATCACATTATGCTGACAACCATCGATAAACTATGATCTAGCCATTGAGGATGCTAAAGGACAAAGCCTTCCATGAGCACATCAGATATTTAGGGCATGTTTGGTACGACTGTCTGTCACCAGTTAGTTAGTTTGTTGTTTAGTATGATTTATTGATAATTTAGTGTTTGGTAATACTATGATGTACTGTTGCAGGTAGTATATAATGACATGTATTGACATGATTTAGATGTATTCATGAAATTAAAAACTAGTATACAAGATAAAAAGACTATTTCACTTTAAAGGTTCTTTATTGCTGTAAACTATAACCAATTTTGTATCTCAATGCATTTATTTGAGTTGTTTCAATATTTCATTATTTTCAGTTGCACCAAACATCATTTGATGGAATTGTAAATGTATGGAGTGTCTTTTTTCTATACCATTTGACCGATACTTTATATCATTTCCAAATGAAAGAGAAGAAAAACATTTTACATCATTTCTGAAAGAAATATATGAAGGGGTAAAGAAGAAAAATGACATGAAAGTATAGCAGAAAAAAAAGGTTGGTACATAGTTGCTGCCGTTTGGGTCTAATTATAAAAGGAGCCAATTATGTTGAGATTTTTTATTTCAAATTGAGACTAAAGATCTCCTTCCAATCAATATAAAGAACCATAGGAGGCTAAAAAGTTCCTAATTATTTTTTTTTATCTCCTACCTGCTCACGATTTTATATGAAAGGCAGCAACTTGGAGCTGTATTATTCTACCAGCTGCAGTTTGCTTTTGTAAACTTCTAACCAAACACCATTAAGTGGCATACAGTTATTGAAATTATATCTGCTAACGGCAGCAAATATGAGAAACAAACACCCTCTTAATGCTGCATACTAGCATTTCATGATAACCTATTCTATCCAGAAAGTTACAAGATAGATTCCACAAATTACTAAGGGGAATCTTGAGCAATGGATTCCAGAAATGAACTTGAGCAATGTTATTAGAGCTGAAGAGAAGGTTAATATTATAAGTTTCAGGCCCCAGAGAGACCACCTCTGGAAGAATTGAAGCAATATACTTCGCTGATAAAAATATAACATCCTAAGGGTTAATATTTGGAATGGGATGAAGGCTTCTCAATCCAAGCATTCGAAGATGAACTCTAAATTATATATACTTGCAACAAGTTGTTAGCAAGAGTTTGAATTCAATTGAAACTATGCAATCTGAAAACCATACTCTCTGTCTTCGATAGAGCGAAAGAGCAGCATAAGTAAGAGGCATGAACCTTATTGATTAGCAAAGGATACAGCCTTCTAATGACCTGCCATCTATCTGGCTTAAATGCGAACTTAACTAAGCCAGAAGCTTGCTTATCTGGGGAACTACTTTCATTCTCGGTTGTTCAGAGAGTCAGAGCACATTTTTCGTTGAAAATTCACTGTTCCCTTTCATGTCTATCTGAAAAAAATTAGGAGGGGATGGTTCTTTCATTGCATTGATAGAAGTTTAACCATTAAAAAGATCTCTATTACTTTGACTTTGAGAAAAGAATTCCATGTTGAAGCAGCATAGCAAATTCTTCTTTAGCTTATGAAACTAACACTCATAAAAACCAGGAAAGGCCAATCACCAATACAGCAATACCAGATAAAGCGGAAAAGAGATAGCCTGGGGAATGGAATAAGGGAGGAAAGAAGATATTTTAAGAAAGGTTTTCTAGTTCGAGCGGCTCAATTGACAATAAAATGAAAGATTTATAAGAAATCCGAATTTGAATTCCCCAAAATAGATAACTCTAACAGCACAAAATTGGTGGTTGTTCACAACACAAAATTAAAGGGTGGAAGCATTATGCATTAACAATACGAAGCTATAAAAAGTATGACCAAAAGCAGAAACTTGTCACATAACATAACCAAATTGTTGACAACACCTTCATTCAAGTAAAACTAACACGCACCAAAATTCATACAATAGAAATGTACTATGTATAAAAGAATTTTTACCACTCTTTAAAGTTTCATGAAATGAAGTGCATACAGTTAAACTAAGTAGAATACCTGAACACGTGAGAACAGTGAACTATGAAGCACCTTATTCTCCACAACGCAACTGAATCATGAGTTCACATAAGCATCATCGACCATAAGCGACAAAATGCATGACAGAAATACATTGTTACCTCCATACTAGTGCGCTTACCCTAGAATGTCTTTATTAGCATCTCTTGCATTATATCTTGTATATCCTAGGCCAGTGTAATCCCAAACCTACAGGAAAACAGTATGTAAATAGCAAACTAGCAAAGTAACCAAACCTAAGTTTTAGACCTTGTAACATATTATATTCTAGTTTAAATACACAAACATGCTGTACAATATGTTATATGTGGATTGATAATGCAAATCAAGAAAAACAAATTATTAGAGAGACCAGGATGCCACACAACTGATGCTCCAAAATTCTGACTCTCTACTAAATCTACTTTTGAAACTATTTTCTTACATTGCTCACACCTCTTGTTGAAAAGTTCTCTTTTGTTCGATGTTATTAATTATTCTATTCTTTTGGTCTTCCAAGTGAGATAACAATCATGTATTTATGAAATTATTTAATAGAAATTACGAGATTAAAAATTTTACGTGCTTAGGAACGTTGAAGCCTCAAAATTACATTGAAAAGCCACATTCAAGATGAAATATATCATTATGTTATTCCATTCAATAGTCCAAGCCAAAACTTAAAAACAAAAATGAACCAACTTGAATATAGAAATGAAACGATGTAAAATAAATGGTTTTAAGCACTACACTACCTGCATCTTATTAACCAATGACAGAAATGTCTTCAATATCTATTTCCATGTCAACTAACTAGTTCTATATCGACTCTACTTGAAATTCAAAGATCCAAAAAAAGTTGAAGATAACCAAAAAAAAATATCAAAGTTTCAACATATTCAAGGACTAATAATATATCATTTAAGATCATCGTGTTGTAGAAAGTAGGTTCCGGGGAAATTGAAAAACAAGAATAGAGCATGCATATCGATCCAATTCACGAGGTCCTCCACAAATTCCCACTATGGGATGTCGATCGAATTTCAATTTGTGGTGAATATGAATCTTCCGCTTGTAATCTCATTTTCAAAAAATATGAATTCCATGCTTAAATTTGTATTTCCAATAGATAAATAATCTTCCAAATTCAACCAGCCATTTCGGCAATTCCTTTACTTTTTTCTGCAAAATTCAAACCCTTAATTATACTGTTAAACATATTTATATATGTCAACTAGTTTTCCAAATCCCTCATTAATTAAACATCAATTTATACATATTTTCTACCATACGCATCATGTTATTGCTGGTTAACCCTTTCCCATGTTTCTCTAAATACCACTAACTCTTGAAAACATCAATGAACACATACATTTAACGTCCATAATGGCGCAACCTAGCAATCCAATTCCCGCCATGGCAAATATCCTACCGCTGGAAAGACCGGTGGTGGTGATCGACCAACAATACTTGGCACAATACCCAGTTGACCTAATAATCTCCTCTAAGACCCTTACTTTCGGAGAAATTGATTTCAACGTCAAAGATATTAACAACACTCTCATTTTCAAGATTAAGAGCAAGTTTATGAGCGTCCATGATCGCCGTTTCCTCAAAAATCCCGTTGGAGACACCATTGCGACATTTCGACAAAAGGTCTTTCAATTCTCCCCCTATTATCTTGATGATTAATTTTATTTTATTTTTTTCTTATATGCCTTTGATTATAAAATAAAATTTCTCAAATGTTGGAAATCTTGAATTTTGATTCAGATAAGAACAGCTCATAGAAGATGGGATATTTTTAAGGGCGAATGCACAGAGGAGAAAGATTTGTTGTTTAGCGTAAAGAAATCATCGATTTTCAAATGAAAACACAATTAGATGTGTTCTTAGCCGCAGAAGAAATTCCAGATTTCAAGATCAAAGGGACTTGGAAGCAGAGATCTTGCACCATTTTTCTTGGAGACAGTGATTCCAAGACCATCATTGCTCAAGTAATTTTTTCTTAATTTTTTTAATATCTTTCCAAGCACTGCAATGTTTGAATTCCTAAATTAATTCCGGACTGGGACATGAGAATACGAGTGAATGGTAGAATTTTGACTTGTTTGATGTGAGATTCTCTAGACATGATGATGGTCTTGTTTTTTTGTAACATCACAAAACATGAACCGCATGATGTCCCCCTAATTTGTAATATAAGGATGGAAAAATGGCAGATGCACAGGGGACATAATATGAAGACAGCATTGTTGGACGCAGACAACTTCGGAGTGACGGTTTATCCAAACGTGGATTATGCATTTATTGTTGCTCTTGTTGTTGTTGTTGATGAGATCAATGATGACCGTAGCGGGGCTGATTAACTTCATTATTATCATTTATCACTCTTAACTCCGTACCTTGTAAATCATCAGTCTTAATTACTTTGTAACTCGATCAGACTATCCTTTTATTTTGCTTCTAATTACAATTTCACACAAATAATTAGATACACTTTTTGAATGTCATAACAAGTGGCTTTATTTTTAAAAACCTAACGCTATAGTTACTTTATAATGTTGTAATATTTTGCAATTTCGTTGTAATTAAATATAACTATTATGCTCTTTTTTTACACATCACTTTAGCTTCTTCTTTTTGTTTTGTGTGTTAATTTTTATTTTTCCATTTGGATTATCAATGTATTTCCTACAATGAAATTAATTAAGAAGAAAAAAGACTTTTTAGTATGAAAATGCAAAAGATAATAAATTAGCCATTTTGTTAATGATATTTTTGATCGACACATATAAAAATTCCAAAATAAACAGTTAAAATGGAGTGGAGGAGTTATAATAATTTTATTGTGGGAAGATGTTTTAACTCTCTGTAATAGACCGGAACTGTCACCCTAAATGTTACATATTCTAGTTCTAATTAGGTGAGATTAAATGGTAATTTCTCTTTATCATTATTATTTTATTTTATTTTTGATAAATCTCTTTATCATTATTATAAGTACAAACAAATTTAATAAAAGTTCGTTTTTTTTACTTGCTAAAATCTCATTTTCAAGTCTAAGGATAGCTTGTACATTGGGTTTGGGCCTTTTGTGGGCTAAATATTGCCACATTTATTTATAAAAACCCTACATGAGCGATGCCTATATCGATTTTTTAAAACATGAAATAAATATTATTTAAAAGAATTTTCTAATTTGTCCCGTCTTACCTTTCTAAGTCCGCCTAACCCATCCAGATGATCCTCTAACCTGATTTTTAAAGGGTGTTACTAAGCGTCGCCCCTTTTTACTTCACGTCGCTCCCCTAAAAAGACGAAACTGCCCCTTGGAAAAAAAAATTTTTTAAAAAAAAAACACTTGAACCTCGCAGGAAAAAATGGCCGGCCGGCAATTTCTTCCAGCGGGTTCATACCTGGCCGGCCAATGGTATGGCCGGCCAAGCCATGGAGTAGATGGCCGGCCTTTCCACATGGCCGGCCATCCAATGGACTTGCCGAAAAAATTGGCCGGTCGGTCATTTTTCCGGCAAGTTTCAGACGAAATTTTTTTAAAAAAAAATTAAGTAAAAAAATACAAAATTAACATTTTTATTTACTGAATTTAATTATAAAATTCATAGATAACTGAATTTAATTACACATGTTTAGCCATTGCTGCACCTTACTAGTATACAAATCCTCCCAACCAATCACACTAGGTAGACGTCTTTGAAACCACACATAAGCAATCGGAGGCAATGGAAAGCTTTCTTGCACGTTCAATCTAATGAAGTGTTGCAAGATCGACCATGTATAAGCAATACAGATTTCCCGAGATGGATGTGTGATGATTGATGACGAATAAAAAGGCAATATAGTGAAACATAGATTTGGATTCGTCGGCATAATTTGTCCGCTGCCTCCGTCGCCTCGTAGACGCAGTGACACCTCGAGCTGCTACATTACGCCTGTCTGGATTCATCGTTTGTTGTAACGTAGCCATACATTTCCCTTTTCCTGGACCCTGTTTTCATCAATGAAGTAAAATAAATATTCACAAAAATTAAAAAATTACGTAACAAATATTCACAAGTTTATCAAATAAACTATTTTTTCTAACTTAATGAATTTCTAACTAACTAAATTATATTCAAACCAAGTAACATTAAATTCTAACGAACTAAATTAATTCTATTTATAACTCAAATCATAATTCCAATCTAACTTATCATTGTAACAATTTAAAAAAAAAACCTAGGTAACTGGATTTTTTATAATTCTAATCTAACTTATAATCTTAACGATTTTTTAAAAAAAAATCTAACTAACTAAAAAATAAAAATAACATCTAACAAATTAAATTAAAATATAAAAATATAGATTTTTTAAAAAAATTATTTAAATCTGGCCGGAATTTCATCACCGGAATGAAATTCCGGCCATTTTAAATGCTGGCCGGCCAAGCATATGGTTGACCGGCCGCCAAACGAAAGAATGACCGGTCAAACTGGCCGACCATTCTTTCGACGAGAGGAGGCAGCAGATCTGCCTCCTCTCTCGCCGTCGCCGGCGAGAGAGGAGGAAGATCTGCTGCCTCCTCCAAGCCAAAACATGGCTGGCCGGAAAAATTTTCCGGCCAGCCACTTTTTTAAAAAAAAAAAAACTAACCCGAAAAGTCGCCACCTCTTTTCCCGGTCGTCTGTCCATCGGAAATGAAATGTTTGGAATGAGGTTGAATTTGTTGAGTTTATGATTTAAAGGAGGGGAGGGGTAAAAAGGGAAAGAAAAAAAAAATGGGCGATGCGAAGTAAAAAGGAGCGGCGCGTAGCAATTCAGTTTTTAAAACACACAATGTGTGGACTATCTTTATGGTATTTGGTTGGGCTTCAGGGTCACGTGTTCATCCCTTTCATGGGCTTGAGCCCAATGTGTCTTGTCTGCAGAAGAAATTTCACTGTGTTCTTAATTTCTTGCTTTTGTTTTTATCAAAATTTAGATATTGGTAAAGTTGTAAATTTTTGTTAATCTCAATAATTCATTGAATTAATAATTGAATTTTAATTTTAGCGTTTTACAGGATCCACAATGCAATTAAATCTAATCACTAAAAATTTATAAATGGTTAAGATTGATCAAAATTTACAAAAATTTTTTATCTTATTTGAATTTGGACCATCTCATTTCTTGTTCTTTGTTTCTCAATTTTACATTCAGTTTTTCTTGTTGCTGATCTATAATTTTCCTTTTAAGAGATCCACCACAATGGAACCCGAAATTCTAAAATAAAAAACTAAGAAAATAGTAAATGAGACCGGACACAAAAATATAAAATAGAAAATTCGGACACATAAATATAAACTAGAAATTTTAATGATGAGCGTATTAAGATACATTTAATGAGCAAAAATCATGCAAGTTCAAATGAGATAAGGTTAATAATTCATATTGGCCGGTGAAAAAGGAAGATATATATATTCATAATATATATTATAAAAAATAATAGATGATGTAAAGATTATGACCTGCAAAAAGCCTATATTGCATGAGAGTCAACAACTGAAAGTAATGCCCAGTGATAAGCATCCAAATAATTGAGTAGATAAACTACTTCGCATCATTGAAATTTTCTTACTTTTTCTTGTTATTACTATTAAAAGAATATAAGATTTAATAGAAAAAAAAAATATAAGAAGTGTTCTCTTAGTGATTATACCATGTATTTTGTAAAACAACTGATATAATAATTTTACTTCTATTATTTTGCTGCAGTAATTTCTGGGATCTCACTGTTTTAATTTATTTTGTTATCATTGGAATGGGCTTTCTTGGAGGAATTTCGGTAAGAGATTTGTTGGATTATTTTGAGTGAAGAGGTATGAAAAGGCATGAATAAATCAGCAATCGAGAGCTTGAATGTGAGGTTAATTTCTACGAAGTATTAGCTTAATCTTGTATATTTCATCCGACTTTCTTTAACATTTGAGTATCAATAAGACAATAAAGTCATTCACTTTTTCTTGAAGCTCTATTATTTGGACGACAACAAGAAGTCTTGATAAAAAAAAACAAATAAACATCATGTTTAATTTGCAACCTTTTTTTAAAAAAAATTGACTCGTTAGATTTACAATAATAACAAAAAAAAAACATCATCTTATCTAAATGTAAACTCGATCATGTGATTTTTAAGATCACTGTTTTATGTTTCAACCACTAGGTTAAGATATAATTCTGTAAAAATTTCACGAAAACCTTTTTATAAAATAATCAAATCACGTGGCATGTGGCATGTTTTTAAAACTTATCTAAAATCCTTTATCAATAAATGTAAAATCTTTTTGGCGTGTGATATAATTATGGAAAAAAATGATACATGTGATCGATGTTGAAGTTTAGTAGTCAATATGGAACTTACATCTTCTCGAGATCACAGGTTCGAGTTACATTCGGGATGTAGCGGGTTTATTTTTCTATTTAATGTTATCGTAGTGTAATTTTTTTAAAAAAAAATTAATTCATATTTATTTCAATCAGGGTTTAGATATGTTAAAAACACCAACTTTCCAACTTTTAACACTTTAAACTCACATCAACTTTCCATGATTAAAGTATCTAATCATGTTCTTACTTTTTAAAGGGCTTTTAAGATTTATTTCATTATAAGAAAAAAAATATTTTTTTGTTAAGATCTTGAAAATACCATAATCGAAGTTATAGCCATTTTAACTAATTAATAAACTAGTATGATTAATGTGTTGAAATTGTTTAATTAGCATTGAGTCATTATGTTCTTTATATATATTTATGAAACAATTTTAACGTAAGAGTACCTTTTGGGGTTATTTGTAGATGCTTACATGGTGCCAGAGCCATGTGGGCAATGATATGGTCAACCTTGATGATGAGACACCCGAGAATAATTCACGCAAGATCTCAGCATTAGTAAGTGCGTCGGAATCTCATATTATGGGGTTATGAGCTCTGAAAGAAATAATCTCACATTGTCCGAATGACGATATGAATCTACTCCCGATGATTATAGACTTATAAAACAAAAGTTAGAAGGCTATGATTGGGTGATTGACGAATGCCTGGTTAGATTTCTGGTAAAAAAAGATTTAATAAGGTGGGCAAACTGAAGTGTAGTGCCCTCTGTATGATAATTTCATTTCTTGTACAATGTTTAGGGCAACCACATTGCCATACGTTGAATGTAAGTGTGATCATTGTACCTAATTATTCGAGGTTAGTTATTACTATTTTGAGTGCAACCGAGACAAAACGCGTTGTTTGCCTCGGCTACTTTAAAAACCGAGTCAATTTGCGCGTTGGAATCAGTTTAAAGCACGTGAAATGTCACAGTTTTGTCAAAAAAACCGAGGTAAATAGTTCTATTTTTTTTAATATTTATAATATATTAATAATAATACTAAACCTATAAAAGGAATATTATGATATAAATAACCAAACTTCTAAAAACAATATTCTAATATATGTAACCAAAAACTATATCAATCAATTATCTAATTACTAACCATTCAAACTTTACAAAAACCAATCCATCACTAATTAATTAACACCCAATATATAAGTCAACATGAACAGAAATTCAATTGTGTTCATGATAGAAAACATTGTTAAAAAACAATCAAATAAACTAGAATCCTATAATTATAGGAAATTAGCTCATTTCAATAATTGTTTCAGTTGAAAATTCCAATATAATGAGATAGTTTAAAGGATAAATACCAATATATTGCAACAACTCTGCCATAATATTGGTCGTAGTAGAAACCAAGCTTAGACATTTGCATTTCTCGGGCTTTCTCATGACATGATATGGTTTGTTCTTTTCCATTCGCAATGCTGCAACAATAACAAAGCATAAATAAACAAGATTTTGGCCCTCTAAGACATGCAATCACCAAAAAAATTTATACAAAATCACCAGCCAAACAAAGCTGATACTTAGATGCTCATGTCATCAAGTTCAATTAAATAGCCGATAAGTATGTAGAAAAAACTGAAAAAATTCAATACTGAAATATCCATTAGGAGAAGTATTAAAAAACGTATAGCAGAGAAGTGTAGAAACAAAATAAAATCAACAACCCCATCCTACTATAAGCACGCAATTTCTCTTCATCAATCTCATCATCACAGTTTTAGAACATACCACATATTCAAAGAGTTACATATACCAACGGACACAAAAAAATTAAGCTCAACTGTACACTTGAAAATGAAACATAGGAACACAACAGAAAGTTTATACACAAAGATGAAATACTATAACCCAGAATTTTCAGTAGGGATGGCATTACCACCCTCTTACATTATATAATTTCAACAATGCAACCATAAGATCTTGTGTTGGGACCAAAGTCACATTGCATTTAATTCCTTCACTACAGAATAACTTTCATCTGGACAAAAAATAAGATGCTGATTTTATATGCTCTCTCTTCCAAGTTAGATAAGAGTTCAAAATCAAATGAAACAGTAATAATAGGCAAAAATTATCTTAATTCAGTAACATAGAAAAAGAACCTGATCCAACTCTATACAGATAAGGAATGTTGACAGCCCCAACAGCGTGTCCAGCACTAAATTCCTCAGCAACACGGGACCCGAACAATTGTATAAAACTTGGGTACAAATTTCATTTCTAGGAATGCATAAAGTAGTTAGCTTTTGGGGGTTTTAATTCTAGAATACAATATTACATTATCAAAATCAAAATCAAAATTAGGGGAGAATTATTGCTTAAATTAAACGAAAACCTGCTAATGAGATGAGTAGGAGGAGGAGAAGAAGAGGAAGTTGAGTAGGATAGCGTTTGATGGGAAGGATAAGCTGAAAGATGGAAGAATGGTCTTGTTTTAGGAGATGAGAAGTGGAGTTTTCTTCCGATAATATCCAACCATTTTCCATATGTTTCAATTCTTGCCATTCCCATGCTCTCTTCGCCTTTCCCCTGCTAAATTTTGCAAGAAATGCCTT
>CAOJBI010445600.1:0-14100 GCA_948277035.1 Euphorbia corollata
TTTTTTGAAAATTTGAGATTGGGATTAGGTTTTGTAGCGAGGTAAGCAGGGAAGACATTATTAGTTTAGTTGGGTTGAACCTTGTTATAAAACAAGGCTACATTCATGTTAATTTGCATAAAGATAATGCTCAATATTATAATGCAAAATCCACAAATGATGCTCCCACTACATTGTTTATTATTAATATTGTTCAAGTAATTTGGCTTAAACTGAAATAAATCTCACATTACGATGGTCCAAAATCCAAACTAATTTCTATTGCTCATTTCTCAAACAGCATATAGTCCATATGCAAAAGAAAAGAAAATGATTTGCAACGGAATGTGCACCAGAAATTTCGTTACAGAAGGTGTTTTGATCAATATGTGGAGATTAGTCTGCAAGAGATATTTCCCTTGCAGATTCCATGATTATTTCTTATAACATTAGATCCTTAATAATTGGGCTGGGCCCATCAATTTCGTTAAAAGCCCACCTAGCAATTATCCCCAATATCTTTTCATTTTCATCCTCTTCAATTATTTCCATCTCACACCAGACTCCAAAATCAATGGCTCCATCTCAGTCTCTTCTCCCAGCAATTCGCATCATCTTCACCAATTTTTTCACTACTAGAACAATTCCTTCTCTTTTACAACCTCAAAAGAATTTATCTTTCTTCCTCCGCCTCAAACCTAAAACCCTTGTTAAACCCTATTGTGCTCTCCCTCAAAATTCATTCTCCCCTACCACTCTCATTCACAACAACACTGACCAGCGTTTTCTGAGCTCAAATTATGACGGTTCAGGCACCACAATTGCTGCCATTGTTACTTCAGTTGGTGGCCCCGCTGCTGCCGTTGGGATTGTGAGATTGTCTGGACCTTCGGCTTTAGACATTGCTTCCCGTGTCTTTAGACCTATGAGAAAAAGGAAGAAGAAAAGGATTGATGAAAACGGCGAAGGATTGTACGATTGGCGGCCTGCCAGTCATGTTGTGGACTATGGCGTGGTTTTGGATCAGGAGGGGAATGTAATTGACGAGGTATCGCCATTTCATTAGATTTTTAAATGTAGAACTCAGCTTATTTGAAATTGAATTTTGTAATTTGATGTGAATTACGATATTAGTAATACAACGTAGAAATTGCAGATTTCCTTATAAACTGTAACTTGCTGAAACTATTGTTATATATTCTTTGGATTTTCAGGTTTTAGCTTTACCTATGTTGTCTCCGAGATCTTATACTTGTGAAGATGTGGTTGAACTTCAGTGTCATGGAAATGAAGTTTGTCTTACTCGTGTGCTGAGAGCTTGTCTTGCAGCTGGAGCTAGGCTTGCGGAGCCTGGTTTGTTAATTTTCCAATCTTCTACTTTTATATATGAACCTTATATTAGATAATTTGCAATTATTGCTTAACACAAAGTATCAAAAAATGTAGGCAGAAAAAGTGGTTACTAGAAAGAAATATTGAACTAAATGTCCATTGATAGAATAAAATTCATGCCCATCTCACTTTCTTGCAATAAAATTGGTTCTTTTTCCCTTAATGACATATTGAATGCTTAGTATAATTTGTTCTTCCAGGTGAATTTACTCTCCGTGCATTTTTGAATGGCCGTTTGGATCTGTCCCAAGCTGAAAATGTTGGAAAGCTGATTTCAGCCAAGTCTACAGCTGCTGCAGATGCAGCATTGGCTGGACTACAGGCATGTTTTGTTAATGTTGCTGATCATCTGTGTTTTTTTTTTCTCTTGAATCATGCTTAAAAGATATTATATTTCTGTTAAGTAAGGCTATGTCCATGAGTAGGCACTCGGTGACATTTATTCTTTGACAGGGTGGCTTTGCTTCATTGGTGAAGTCATTAAGAATACAGTGCATTGAGTTGCTAACTGAGATTGAGGCTCGATTAGACTTTGATGATGAAATGCCACCACTTGATTTAAACATAATCATGGACAAAATACATTTCATGTCACAATCTGTTGAGAATGCTCTGGAGACAGCCAACTATGACAAACTTCTGCAATCCGGATTACAGGTAAATCTTCAGTACAGTTTTTAACTTTTTTCATCTTCTAACATGGTACATCTTTAACCAACGGTAAACACGCCACTTGTTACTTGCTGATTTCCCAGTTATGGCCTATAGGATGTATATTCACTTCCTTTATGTTTCAGTTTCTCTTCAAGTCATTGAGGTTTCACTATATATTCCAACGCATGCAAGATAGGGTAAAAATAACCACCAGTTTAAGTAGTAGAAGCATGTCATATTTCTTTTTAATATTTCCACATGGACTTTATATTTATTTTGTTTTTTGATGTGGATGTTACTTTGTTATGTTTATTTTTTGTTATATGTGCAAAGATTGGTCATCATCTTAGAAAAAGACCGATACCTGATCCATGCATCTTCTACTAATTTCTCATCTTTTTAATATTCAATAAATTCTCGCAGATAGCAATCGTTGGACGTCCAAATGTTGGGAAGTCGAGCCTTCTTAATGCATGGAGCAAAGTATGTCAGAAATGTTATTTTCATTTCCTTTTTTATACATATGTTGGTTTCTTTTTCTGAGATATTCTCAGAGAGAGAGAGAGAGAGAGAGCGCGCGAAAGGTTTACATGCTTTATTTGAATTGATGTAACCACGGCATCGTTATACACTGTTCTTAGTATCATGTCTTATTTAGTATGCAGAGTGAGAGGGCAATTGTTACGAATATTGCTGGAACAACCCGAGATGTTGTGGAAGCAAGCATTTCAGTTTGTGGTATACCAGTAACCCTTCTTGATACAGCAGGCATCAGGATGACTGATGACATCGTTGAGAAAATCGGTATATCTTTCAAACTAACTTAATAATGTATATGGTGATTTTAGTGGCATGCCATAAATAGTCTATGATCCGCAAAACATACCTGCGTTATTGATTAAGAAATTAGAAAATTCTAAAACCCTTGCATCTTTTCTTTTTTCTCTTGATTTACATGATTTTTTATAATACCTGCCATAGTTTGCACCAGCTCGAGTAACTATAAGTTTTCCTAATTTGTACTTGATGTTTTCTTTCCATTAGAATTTTACTAATGAGTAGAAGGAATTTTGCTGGTGTATATTATTTATAGGTGTACAGAGATCAGAAGCGGCTGCTATGGGAGCTGATGTCATTATCATGACAATAAGTGCTTGCGATGGGTGGACTGCAGAAGATACTGAACTTCTAAACAAGATTGAATCTAATAAGGTACTAGTAGTGCTCTTGCTTGAATGTCTTGAGATGGTACGACCTGAATCATAGGTAAAAATTTGTTCTGTTCCTTTTTATAATGACAGAAATCTGTTGGATCTTCTACACCAATGGTCCTCGTGATTAACAAAATAGATACTGTTTCATCTGAAACATTGGAATGGATTGACGGATGCAGCGGCTATTTTAATAAGCACGTGTCTACTTGTGCTGTTAATGGGGAAGGAATTCAAAATCTCGAAATGGCAATATCAGAAATTCTGGGGCTGAACCAGATACCTACAGGGGGGAGGAAATGGACAGTGAACCAGGTTTTGCTACTCATCATTAATCGCGTTCTTACATTTACCCCGTGTCTCATCAAGTGTTGTTCAATGGCATCACAATTATTTTTCGGTAGAGATTGATTCGTGTCTGATTTAATGATAATTTACAGAGACAGTGCGAGCAGCTAATGCGGACTAAGGAGGCACTCGTGAGACTGAATGCATCGATAAATGATGATTTGCCTCTAGACTTTTGGACTATCGATTTGAAGGATGCTGCATTAGCTCTTGGGCAGATAAGTGGAGAAGACATATCGGAAGAGGTTCTGTCCAACATTTTTGGAAAATTTTGCATTGGTAAATAGATTGCATTATCGCATAAAATGGATGTAAAATCGCCCCCCCTCAACTTCATTTTCTTTGTACTTTCATAGTTCACAATCCATTTGGTTACTTTAGCCGTGTAGAATTCGACTTCGATTGTAAGCAGATTTTGACTAGAGAAGTGTAAATGAACATTTAGCCTTTTTGTTCTACAATTATTATTCTTAATGAACTTCTATTTAAAAATATAATAACTAATACATCGCTGATTAGTTTAAATCAACAAAATTCATGAACCAATTACCCCTATTTCACTTGAATATCATGCTAGTTACATTTACACTTGCGAAGTGGTAAATCTGAGTTCCTTTATCATCCTCCAATCTAACAATGGAGCAAAACATATCTTCTCATGACTGGGAAGCGCTTGCTGGATGTCAATTGAGCACTTTCCGAAGCTCGTCAATCAAAGGCTCTCGGCTTGATGGCTCCAGCTGCATTAGATATAAAGCATTACATTTACCTGTGGGAATGTTCCAGGGAAAGTGAAAAAGATACAATGCATGATGATTATTACCTTTCTCAGAAGGGCAGCAAGGCCTTGAGGTAGAGCTTTTAAATCCGACAAAGATTGGCCAATGTTTGTTAATTGAAGCAACACCTTCTGGACTCTCAACTCCTGTAGCTTTCCTTCGTAGTTGGCAGGATCATCCTTCCATGCATAGAAAGCTTCATCATCTTCCCAAGCATTTTCTTTTCCTCTCACTGTATCCAAAAACCAGTTTTTAATCAAGGCCATTGCAGACTTATGTTGAAGCTGTTCACCCGCTGCATCTTTCACAGTTTTCACCAATGAAGCCTCAGCAATTCTCCTCCTCAACCTTTTGTAGAAGTAAGGGCGGGATATTGCCCAGTCCACAACTTCTCTAATCACCCCCTTTGCTGCCATCCTTAAAGCCGAATCATGAAGCTCCGCAAATCTGGTGGCTATTTGCGTGTATAGTGGCAAAAGCTGTTTCTCGCGAGATTTTATCTGCTGCTGCACAGAATCAACCATCCCATATGTTCCACTATCCTTGGCTTCATTAAGTTTAGCCTTCAAAGCTATCAGCTTTGGATCAAGCCTATTCATGCAATCAAGCAGTTCCTTTGTTCTGAACTTGATTTCGATTATTCCTTCTGGTTCGAGGACATTACCTTTAGCTGTTCTATCGGCATACATTTCGATGTGATCCGAATTTATCTGACTGTCCACAACAACCCAAGCCCCACCTCGAAGCTCACCCATCATTGGGATGTATACAAAAACCGGTTGGTTATATGTCCTCAAATTCTCCACTATGGTCGAACCCGCCTGAAGTATGCCTTCAAAGAGGTCTCTTTGTCCACCTGAGAAGCCTCTCCAGTTGGCAAGAATGAAAAGCGGAAGCCCTTCTCGGTTAAAATCCAATATTGCTTGAGCTGTTTTATTCGCAGAATCAGGAAACCATACTTGTCCAGCCTGGGGCACAACCCTCTCATGAGAATCCAGCTGTCCAGGGTCAGCAGGAATCACTTGCATCACAGTTTGAGTCTCGACTGCTATTATGCCAACGGGAATTCCTCCAAGCTTAGCCCGCCCTGTCACAACTGTCCTCGCCCAGCCTTCTAGTGTCTCCACAAAGCTGTCCTTGTCGAAAATACCCCCAAGCCACTTTCCACTCCCATCCAATGTACCTGAGATAGCAGCCCGTGGGTCACACAATGTTTCAGGGAAGTATTCAACTTCTCTTTCAGGAGGGTCCAAAGAAGAAACCATAGGAAGCGCCCCACCAATTTGAGGAGGAATACAGCTTAACCATTTTAAAATTGCTGATATACCCTCGAGATCATCCGAGACAGTAAGATGCACTACCCCATTGGTAGCCATAATTTTAGGTCCACCAAGTTGCATGTGAGAGCTATACACTTCGCGGCCAAGGAGTTTATTCAACGCAGAGAAGCCAGTCAAAATAATGGGTTGATCGAGCCTCTGTATGCAACGCATCCCAAGCCGTGCCAGGTAAGCACCGATTCCCACTGTTCTTCCAGTCACATATGTCAAGGTAAAGGTTTCCTTGTATGCCCTCGAGTATGCACTAGCAATGGCCCCACTTCCAGATAAATTCTCGACACCCAAGCCATCCTCCTTCCCAACAATCGCATCTATGACCCACCTTGTTTCTCCATTAGGCTGCTTCAGCTCATGTGCTATCACAGATGATCCAATGGTTGCATAATCCTCTGGAGTCAAATATACATACTGAAAACCACGATCAGGAAATGACTCGTCTGACCAACCAACTTTAAAGCAACACTTGACTTCCTCAGCAACACCTATTCGAGCACCAGAATTTGCTGCCAAGTAAACTAAAGGCAGCTTTTTCGAGCATGCAAGATCGGTTATTGCAGAAAAGAATGCATCCTCTCTTGGACCAAAAGACCCCGCTTTGAAGGTCACGTCGTTTGCTACTATCAAGATTTTCCTTCCAGACGGGCATTCAGGAGTAAATAGTTCCATGCACCATGCTACCATGCCAACGTCATTAAGCCCAGCAGGGCGTTCTGCAAGAACAAGTGGAGTACCCCAGCTACCTTTCTGATCAGCAAAAATAAGCTCCGAAACTTTTATAATGTTTTCTTTATTTCTTTCAGTCCCTGGTAATTGAGATGCCCATAATTGTTCAATGGCTGTCTCAAATGCCTGAAAACAGGATGACATTAAGCAAAATTATTTATTATCCCCCCAAAAAAGAAATGATGTATACAAGTAAAGATAAAAAAAACACTAACCAATGGAAAATCATAGCAGTAAGTAGTGCTGCTCTTCCTTGCCAACAAACGTTTCCGATCAAGAACTCCCAAAGGCTGATAGACTGCATTCACTGGCACGCTATGCAGTGGACCCCTTCCAGAGATTGAATGGTACACCACTTCATGTTTGCTAGTATCCTCCAGTTCCCGGTATATCTGGTTTTCGTATCAATCAGCAATACAATTACAATGGGATAAAAGAAAAAGGAAACAACTCAAACCCACCAAGGAACAAAATTCAATATATGCAACTTTTTTATGGATGTAATTTTTATGTACAAGTCTCTGATGTTACACTAGGATTCACAATTGTAAGAATTATGGTACCCCGATTTTTCACAAGCTCTACATGTACACACACCAAGATGATTAATCAACAAACTTGTAAGTAATGGTCAATCTGAATCTAAACAGTGATGGCAGCACTCACATTGGTAACCATTCAACACTTCTCAAGACATTCCGATTTACTTGGTCAACAAACACATAAAAGCTAAGGCCCTTTTTTTTCAGGCACGGAAGTTAAATGCATAGAATGAAAGACATTTTCTTGAGCGTGTATAAAATGCGTACACACTTACATGCACTGCACAGGTATGCCCAGTCACATTTGTGGTGACAACTCTCCAAGCACCATTTGCTTGTCCAGATGATGTCATCCATAGCTTCACTTCCCACTCACAAACATTTAACCTATGCATTCTAACTCCAACAGATGCATGTATCTTCCTAGCTAGATCTTCCAATATTCTCGCTGCTTCAGCTTCTTCCTGGTTGGCATCTACATCAGCTTTCCTGGAGATACATGGATTCTCATGGTGAGCACACATGAAGTCAAGGTACCAACCAAACAATATATCAGAAGTTAACAAGATAGATATAAATACTTGGAGTACGGAACAAGGTCGTCTATCCGTTGTTCCCTCAATATGCACAGATACATATGAGCATGGTCAGATTTGACAGTAGCATTGTGCACATGAAGCTCCAGTTCCTCCATTGCAGCCACTAAGGACCTCAAAATGCTCTTTGACGTAAAGGACATAGCCCACTGCACATTTGGTGCTTCAGTTCCCAGACCTTGGTATGAAGTAAACACTTCATTTCTTGTGGGCAATCTCACAAGGGTTCTAAGAAACATCCTCTGGATTGGAACTGGTTTGTCTACAACAGTGTATAAGTGCCATTGTCTATCCCTTGACTGAGTGTATTGCCTATTGTCATAGCCTTTAAGTTTGTCCTGGAGCAAAACAGGCCATAATAAGTTTCAGACTGATATGATACAGAATGATCCAATTTCACTTTCACACGTTTTTCCACTAAAACCATTAGTGCAACCCTGAACTTTCCAACCTATTAAGTCCTCAAAATTTTACTGTAGAGCACAATGAGAGTCCCAACATATGTAGAACATATTAACAACAGTTGTTATTTCATTAAAACGACATTTGCAGTTACATTGCAAGGTCTTAATGTGGATTTAAATAATAATTCAAGTACTTAATGTAGTAAAATAATAACTAGAGAGCTAAACTGTTAATTCAGGGGCTCAATAATGGTTTCTGCAAAAAAAAAAAAAGTATTAAGCCACAGGGGTAACAAACCAGTTCAAGATAGATGGACAGTGGAGGTTCCAAATGCCGCAGTAGAGGCTCTTCCTCATAATAGAGCTTATCCTCAGACCAGTGAAAGGAGTGCCTCATAGGGGCTCTCCCTTCATCCCTCTGTATGATACAGCTAATTACCCCTACTCCTGACATGCTCAAACTGGAGCCTAGTTCCTGCTCTTTGAGAATTTTTGCTAACTTGTTGATTCTCTCTTGGGCCTGATCCTCATCACCACTGCGAAAAGTTAAAGACACTGCCAGTGAGGAGCATTACCAAGCTGACTATCTATTCAATTTAACAATGCAACAAAACTTATGTTTGACAAGCCAGCGTACTGCATGTGAATGTTTTAGGTTATGAGACTAGGTTACTTTATTATAAATTTTAAACAAGAAATAAGGAATTCTTCCAAATCTATCAAGGTTTCAAATGCAGAAAGGATTGGGAAGCCTTGAGATCCCACAATAATTATATCCTTCAACATAATGTAAACGGCTACTGATTTTTATGATTCAAAAAAATGCATATATTATAATACCAAAGGGAATTACCTATCCTGTAGTAGACTCATCTGATTATTGATGCCCACCAATGCTATATGCATCATATTACCGAAGTTAGCTAATCCACTTGGAATAGTTTCATCAAGGCTTTGATTTGTTTCCCTTAATGCGGCGCCAATAACTGAAGGCAAAGGTTGTAGAGATCTTATGATAACCATTGCCCCCCATCTCTTATTAGTTTGTTTTTTAACCACTGGTTCATCCGACATTTGACCTTCAGACCCATTCTTTCTCCCGATATGCTCTCCCAAGAACTCCCATGTAGCAATAAGACCAAATCTATGCCACTGCATCCTGACACTACCTTTGACAAGATAGGGCTGGTGCCACAGACAAACAAAACAGTTACCAAAAAAAGCTTATCTAGAGTTCAATCATCAGCTCAAAGCCTTAAGTTTCTACAACATGGTACCTGATATAGCCTACGAACATAAGTTTCCACCACACGCCTTTGAAGGGTGTGATCACTGTGTTCGAAAAGACCCACAAGGGCATCTTCAACTGCCAAAGGAGCACTCACAAGATCCTCCATTCGTTCATCAATGGCACTTTTTCTTTTGGGAGTATCCATATTTTCACCATCCTCGGTAAACATCTCTAATTCCGAAAGGCTTCTAGCAATGGTGGAACGGAGTTCACTCAGTTTGGTTTGTTCTAAAAGTTGACTTGCCTTCAGTGCCAACTGTTCACATAATTCACTATCAGTACACACAATGAACAATATGATGACACTAATTTCAGAATATATAGAAAATAATCCTTCCACAGAAAAGATTAGAATCATCTACCTGTCAGTCACCATCTTATGAAAAACTCTCAAGAATGAACTTATGAACAAGAAGGAAACACAATACCAACTTTATAACGTTATAGATGGAAAAAAGCATGGCTGCCAACCTCAGAATAGCTGGTGTGGTTAAGCTGAGAGAACCGAATGAGTTTATCCCTATATGCAGCAGGGTTGGGGTAGACAAGTTGTTCCATGAGCCTTAGTATAAGCTTATTTTTGCTCCTAACACCCTATGAACCAACAAATACAGTAGTTATTTCCAAAAACTTAGAAATTTATTAAAGAAAATGAGAGATCAAAATGAAAACAGAGCGAGCATATAACAGATTTAGTTACCTGGTGAGAAAGGACAATGTCCACAATCTTCAAAAGGTCTTTCTTATATTGAAGTCTAAGACGTTCAATCACATCAGCCTAAAGAAAAATGTTATATAACATTAGGAGACAACAACTAACTTCACTGTAATAACAGAATAAGAATGGTATAAATATAGTCACATGAAGTTCCATGCATTTTCGGCATGTTAAATGAAACATTATTAGGCTGAGAATAAACAACAGGACTGAATTCCAAGCTTAGCTAATATATAAATAAAAATTCCACTTGTCTATTTTGTGAATATTAGAATTCATGATTTAAAAGAATAATGGAATGAATGTCAAGTATTATGCTATGAAGTGAAGCCATTATACTTTTATTTGATGCCAAAGAAGGAATTTTCAGAATTCCAGTAATGTCATATTATGTTTGATAGGGAGAAGCTAACCTGGATGTTGTCACTAAATAATTCTTCTACAGACAAGTACTCTTCAAAAAGTGATTGAACGATGACTCGGGCATGACTCTCCCGTCCTCCCTCATAAGATTTTACAAGACTTAACAAAGGTTCAACAAGCCTTTCCTGGGCTCCTTTTTCTTTCTCAGGACAGGATGCCAGGTGTGACTGGAGCAAAATGCTTACACAACTAATTAAACTGCAAGAGAATGGATAATGAGGAGTTTCAAATGAGAAGAATGCAAGGAACCCACCTCGAGAACACCCCTTAACAGTTTGGCAGGGAAGTCAATGTTCTGTGAGCTTTCGAATACTGTACATTTTGCTTCCAACTATACAATTTGAGCATATCAGATCGGAGCAAGAAGACAATACAAGGGCATGAAAGCAGGGATAAAAAAATAAAAAATACAGGAAAAATATGCACCTCGTTTCTAAGATCCTTGGGAAGGCGAGTTGCTAGAACAGACAAGCACTCTTGCCACTGAAGGAAAGGGAGTTCAGGACTGTCAAGGCAGTTGAGCAAGCTTTGCACTACCTATAAATGTCATTAATATAATACATCAGATTTCAACAAATATTTGTCAATATAATAAAACAAGCGCACAGTTCATTATTTGAATGTAAAACACACTATCAACAAAGATAAGAATGAACTATTGATTCAGAAATTAAGTCCTGCACTGAAACTAGCTAGCATGCCTAAAAACTTACTTCATCAATATTATGATCATAGCCAGCGAGAATCATACGGGCTGCATTTAGACTTGCAGCACATCTCTGATGAACTTTACCAGAATTAGCGGTTGGAGAGCCAAGAAGTGGGAATCTCCCATGAAAAGGTTCTGCCTTCCTCACAGCAGAAGGATCATCAAGATCAAGCCTTGCTATGAGCTCCCCAGCCTACATGAAAACATCTCAAATTTGCATCAAAACTGACTACCAATATAAACTAAAATGTACTTATCAAGCATAAAAAAATATGTTTGTGAAATCAAGCATACCTGCATTGCTTGACCTTCAGACATTTTAAAATGGACAACTCCAAAAGCAGGTGAAAGAAGAGGCATGCACATCTTCATAACTTCGACCTCTGCATATTGAGCATTAGCTTCAATATGACTACCATCTGAAACCAAATATCTGAGAAGTTTGCACGGAGTCTCTGCCACCAATTTGGATGGGTCATGATCATTCTGTAGCAAACAAGTCCTTCCATCAATGAGAAGGCGAGTTCCAGCTGCTTCTTCTTCAGCATATATTACATGACTGTTTCCATCTAACTACGAGGAAACAGAACAGGCACTATAAGAAAACAGGAGTATTATGACACGTGCCCTATCAGAAAAATTATTACCCGTCATAACAATTCAAAAAAGAAAGTGATACTTTATTGAAGGGATATCTAACGCGAATTTGCTTCAAAATCCCTAGATCTTCTAATTCTTCATCTTTCTCTTTCGTCTAGACATATTCAGGCCGCACACAAATTCATCTATCTCCCACTTCACAATCTCCATCTCTCTCTCTTTACAATCTACCATCGTTGACACTCCGCCGTTGGATCGAGATTATGTCGAAGAACTGTAGCATGTTGAAAATCAGGTTTGTGATTGTTTAATGAGGCGAGAGTCTCTGCACTACATTATTTGTTAAAAATGTTGGGTTAGTTTCTTGGATCTGAATTAGATCTAGCGATAGTCAGTCGGTGATGGATTTTAGAAAAAGAGGGAGGAATGACGGTGGTTTCAACGCTAAAGGAGGGCATAAGAAATCTAAGCAAGGTTAGTTCTTCCCCTCCGTCGCCGGCGAAGCACTTAGCGTATAAGTTGACATCTTCGATTCCCCTCAGCTCATGGCTTCCCCTACTCATGTAAGTTTTTGCGACACTGAACTGACTTCCAATTGATTGTTTTTGTTTTCAGTTTCATAATTTTATCTTATGCTGGTCATATTATTGCTTGTTTTAGGTGGAGCGTTCAGTTTCTTACAATGAGCACAGGCCTAGGAGGCCGCCTCCAGACTTGCCTTCGTTGTTACTTCACGGAAGGATAGTTTACATTGGCATGCCTGTAAGTTCTTCTCTTTGAGATTCATTGATGGTCTTAAGTGGCTGGATAGATGTAAGAAATGATGTTTACTATGCTTGGCATAAAGAAACCTTAATTTGGTGAGAAAGGTGAAAAGCGGAAGTAGGAATTGTCTGACTTTTAAGCATTTTAATGTCTGGAGATCGACATAATGGCTGTAATAAAATTTCTGACTCTGTTTTATGCTATATTGCTGGTGATGCAATGTTTTACATCTTTGATTTGATTCTCTATGGTCCTCTTCATGATCATTTGTCTATCTAATTTGGAACTGCATATGCACGTTCTTAAAAATTGCAGCAATTCAGTCCAAGCTGTTGTGAATTTTGATGCTATGACACGGTTTTGAGTTATTTGCTTTGTCTATTAACATTAGTGTGTTTCAGTTGGTGCCTGCAGTTACAGATCCCAAGGAGCCCATATATCTCTACATTAATTCCACAGGAACAACTCGTGATTAACATGTTCCTGCATGCCTCTCTAATCTTCAGCTGTGGTTTTCCTGAAATCTTAGCCTATGCGCCTACTTGTTGAATTCTCCATGACCTAGTAATTATTAGTCGTGCTTTGAACTGGCATGTTGTGGTGGCTTGGAATCTCTAATCTCCAGTTGTGGTTTTCTTTAAATCTTAACCTATGTGGCTACTTGTTGAATTTTCCATGATCTAGTAATTATTAGTCGTGCTTCGAACTGGTATGTTGTGGTGGCTTGGAATTGCCTTGCTGTATCAGTGTTTCTTTGATATTAATCCACAATACTCATCTTCTTACCTAAGATAATCTTAATTTTTTTTATCATGATCTGCAACACATACCAAACAGTATTTTTAGTTTTTCGTTTTATTGATATGATCCTGATTCTAAGAACTCCGTTTCTGCTTTACCAATTTGTATAACTTGAGTGTCAAATACCTTCAAGTTGTTTTAATCAATTCTTGTTATAAATAGAAAACATGACTGGATGCCATCAACTCCTTTTTAATCATTCTTGTATGCTCTATATGCATTCCTCCTTAACTCTTGTTCAAAGTTTTATTTTGTTACAAGGAAAGTTACAAGAAATTGATTTCTCCATGTCATTGCTAACCGTTATTGAGATGTACTGGATTTGTCAACGAGTATATGTGTGTTCCTTGGTAACTGTTGTTAAGAGTTCCTTTTTGTTTCAAGGAAACTAATTTCTAGTTATTTATTGGCTGCAACATTGAAATGTAGTTCAATTAAATGCAAGTTTGAAGGACACTGAAATCTTGTTGTGTTGGCAACAGAGATCAAATTTGTGAGGTCGGAACTTGTTATGTAAAGTGCAGAGAAAGCAAAGCTTATGGTAGATGGTGGATTAGTTGTAATTATGTGTAACACTGTTTTATGTTAAGGCATTGTCTTCTGGGGCTTTGCTTTGATCATCATAACACTTGGACCAAACCAAACATGGACGTTAGACCATAACTATCAGAGGACTATTTGCTGAGTCATGCTCTGATTATTTAACTCATGTATCTATGCATAATTTTCTTTTTTTCAGAGTGCTCCTGTTTCAAACTTGAGACTTTCCCCACTTCCTCCTGAGCCAGCTGATTTCGGTTATGATCGAAATTCAACAGTTGACAT
>CAOJBI010446029.1:0-10376 GCA_948277035.1 Euphorbia corollata
ATGGGTAAAAGTACATTTAACCAGAAAGAATATATTTATTACCTTTTCAAAACTGGAAAACAAGACACAACAATATATATTTGGGTAATGATTAATTTTTTTGAAGGAATGCTGTATTAATTAAAAGAAACAGGCAATATAAAAACTAGGGTATCATGTAACCAAATCCCACTTGATTTTGAAACACCGACCTTGCAGAGAACGAGAAATAGTGTTTCCATTCCATCGGACTAAGGAAAAGAGAGAAAAGCTAAAAGGGAAAATTATATATGGTATGTAATACCCTTCTCCAATCTAATGGTTGAAGATTTATGAGAGAGAGTTTAATTAATATAAGAGAATATTTAATTAAGACATAACAAATACTCAACAAATAGATTGGAGAATGAAATGAAACACTATTATTCAATTCAAAAACCATACGAACGTACCCCATTGCTTTCGTCCATTATCGTGATTCTCGTACCGAGAGAACCTCATCATCTAGAATTGAAATGTTTGAGAGAAGTTTGTCTCTTTTGACCACAATAAATAAACCGCGCCTGCATTACGAATAACATTTCCAAAGTTGGTATAAATACCATTATAAAAAAAAAATCTTCTTTTCGTATTTATATATTGAAATCATACTGATTGATATATACATGTCTTATTTTATTTTTCTAATTTGGTGCTTGACTGATGTACTCAAATTATATCTGTTTGAATATTGACATATCATATGTTCAATTTTAATCCGATAAGCGTTAATTTAATAACACAAAGAACATGAAATATCACCGTTATTTGAAACATAAATATATGTTTTGCTAACCATACATGAAAACTTGAATCTTTATTGATTTGTTAACTTATCATATAAAAATTGGATGCTTCGTATGACAAGGAAAAATTGAAGTAGTTGCGCATGGAAAATTCCAAAAAAAATCTTACATACGAAATATGGATTATAAAACATCATTAATTGTAGTTAAGTGCATATTTTTTTCCTGGTTAGTTTGTGTTACTTAATAATCTATATTTTGAAAGAACAAAAAGGTAGGGTATACTTAATTAATGATGCATGCAGTGTGTGTTTGTCCTATTTATAAAGTCAAGTGATGACGTGGTAGCTCCACGAGCGTATGTCAAATACGAACTCAAATTGAGGATGAGTTAAAAGTCCCGCTATATCTAATATCTCTTTCAACTTGTTTTTAAAAGTCCGATGTCATATTCAACTTTTAAAAGGTTCAGATACATCCCTCAACTTGATAAAAGCGAATCACGTAGTCTCTTAATGCCACGTGTCAAAATATGATTCGTTTGACTTTTCAAAGATGTCATTTTCTGATTTTTCTTTCTCTAGTCAAAAGTTGACATGTGACATCGAGAATGCAAATCGGTGTATTTTTACCAAGTTGAGGGGATATCTGGATCTTTTAAAAATTAAGGATGGTATCGGGTTATTTAAGGGAGAGCAAAATTCGATCCGGTCCAAAAACCGTACCGGACCGATAACTGAAGGTCCATTAATGTTGGAACCGAGAACCGAACCGATAAGGTTCGGTTCGGTTCTCGATTCCAACATTAATGGACCGAAAATATACAACCTGAAAAAAAAAAGAAACGCCAAACAGCTGCAAAAATAAGCCTTCAAAAGCTGTTGAACTTGAACATAAATTTCAGCAACTCCCATTAACAATGGCATCCAAAAATTGAAACAATGAAATGAAAATAATCAAAAACTACAGCCAAAAAGTTTGTATTCGAACATTAACCATTAACCAAATCAAAGAAAAACACAAACTCAAGTTACTCAACTAACAAAACAAAATCTGTTACCCGAGACCCTAATCGGCGAGAAGATAGAAGACAGGCCAAATAGGCGAGGCCGATAATAGAGACCAACCAAAACTAAACCAGAAAATCGGGGACGGAGAGAAACTAGAAAATGAAAGCAACAAAACTAAACCAAAACAAAAATTTTATACATACATCGAAGGAGGCAAGGTGCGACGGAGGAGAGACCAAATCGGCGAGGAGGAGCCGGCGAGATGAGGAGCAGACCAAACCGGCGAGAAGAGGAGCAGATTTCACGGCGGCGAGGGAGGAGGCTGAGGAGTGAGGAGCTGATTTGCGGTTTGCCGTTTGCGTAATAAGACAGGCTCTGAAGTTTGTACAAAAACAAAACAATCCAATTGAATGATCCATATCCAAGTAATTTAGGGTTTTGGATTAACGGGTCGGTTTCGGTCCATTTTCGGGTTTTTACCCAAAACCCGAAAATCGACCCGAACCGATATCCACCCTAATATAGGAACCGATAACCGAACCGAATATATTCGGTTCGGTTTATTTCGGGTCGGGTTATCGGGTTCGGGGTCGGTTCCTGCATTTTTGCTCTCCCCTACTTCAGACAACACTTGATCGGAGAAGAAAGTGGATCTGGAAAGTCGGAAATAGAAATACCGAACTAGCAATTAACTACTCATCTATTGGCCACGATACGACGCCGTTCAGTAACAAAACTTAACGTTTTTGTCATTTCAAAACACAATTGAAGTTCCACGGCGTGTCGTTTCGGGAACGCTTGAATGGCAGGTGCAACTGAGTCTGTGTGACATCAAATTCGCGGCTAGGGTTCCACACTTGATTGAAGCTTGAACTTGAAGTGAAGATGAGCGAGACGAGGCCAGTGCCGAGGAGGGAGAGTCCATGGGGGACGCCGGAAGGAGAGCACCGACAACCAAAGGCACACAGATGCAATGATCGGGCTGAGGACGTTATTCAAGTACTTTCCTCTACATTTCTTTACTTTCCTCTTAATATCAATTCTATCTTTATCAGTCTTAATTAGAGTTTTTCTGGAGAAGACTTTTTTTCCACAGAACAAATAAATGACCTCCACCAGCTGTTATGCTTTTATGAAGGAATTCAATGTTTAGGTGATGATAGTAAGAACATAGTAAAAAATGACTCCTCAGTGAGATGGCTGCAATTGAGGTTTAATGGATTTTAATTAGATTTTAGGGATCTAATCAGAGATCTGTGTCATTCTCATGAAATGTGGAAACCTGATTTGTTATGAAGATGACACGCATCCAACAAGAAAATAGAATGTGTTAACTTTTAAGCAATATTCAGTTACTTAAAATGGATCCTGAAATCCTTTATACATGTACAAGTTTCAAACAGAATAAACAACTCTCAGTTTCATTTCTTTGAGATTGCTTTAGCCAAAGTCTAACTGAGAATCCAATGCCATTGCACCACTGTCCCCAGAGTCCTTTTTCCTCTGTGGAAAAGAAATCTTGAAGTGGATGTAGAGGGACTGGTATCACATCTCATGTTGATTGTTTAACAAAAGATAATATAATCTCAAGGAACTCAACACATAATTGAGCAGTTCATTTAAGTGATGAGATATTGCTTTTGTTCTATCATATTTTTTATTGTGAAATGAGCTCTCTAGGATCTTGCTAGGCATTCTTCTTTGTTATTATCCTTCATTTTCTTGTTTCCATTAGTTTAAGATAAATATTTTATCCATCTTAGTTTTTTTCTTATGCTTGGATAATACCATGAAATAACAATTGTCACATGAGCACTGGGATGACGACATTCGAAATTATCCATCATACCCATATTAATGAAGTGGTTACCATTTGGTTGGTTGTGGTTCTTTTTTCTGTTGGAGATAACTGAATTAATTCCTTGCTAATAGGATTATCAAGCATTTCTTAACATAAAAAGATAGTTTCTGCACATGGTTTTCATGGCTAGAATCTGGCTTGATTTATTAATTAAGTCGTAATTTGTTGAAGTTGTAGATTAATGATGCATAACATTTACTGTTTGTTTCACCTCTTCATAAGCATAGATTGATGAAAAAAGTGTAAGTGGGAAATTACTTGTCTACTCCATTTTTTCAATGTAGATAAATGTTGACCAAGAGGACCACATTTGGTTAAGTTGACCCCATCCAAAAATTGCAGGTTCAGCTATTTCTGGTTTTTCTTTCCCGGGGTTCCTGTTCTTTGTTGTTTGTTTTTTGTTCATATGGACCCCAAAGTATCTCCTGTCTAAAGAATGGGGTTAATCCTTCAACATGATTTTCTTCGATACTGTTCTTTGGAGAACTAAAGTGCTAAGAAATCCCTCATTGCGTCTCTGAGGAAATTTCTGTAACCTTCTTATTAAGGTCAATGTCCGTTTTCAATGCTTATGCTAATTGTTGTTAATTATTTTTCTTGTTGTAGGCTTGTTTTGAAGGAAATCCGTTTAAAACAGTTCCGGGACCTTTTAAACTTTTCTGGCAATGCATGCGCTCCAAACCTGGGTATGTTCTTTATTTACATCATCCACGCTCATACTAAAAACTTATCAAGTTTTAGCATGGTCATTGTCATTTGATTGGTATTTTTAGCTAGTGCTATCATAAAAAAATCAAAAGTGGAATTTTTTTAACGGTCTGGAACTATGGATCAAAGTAATACTAATCAGTGAAAGCATTTCTGTACTTTCTCATCATTCTCAAACCTGGAAAATTTTGGAATACCTATACCATATATGCTCTTTATTTGATGGAATGGTCTGATACTGTAGTGTAAAATTTAGGTTCACATGGTTCTTTGGTTAATCTGTATAATTAAGCGTGCGAAGATCATTCAATGTATAAAGGCATTGTTCTTTTGGATTGCAATTCAGTTTCATACTTTCATTCTCCATTGAGTCCAAAAGAATAGGGCCGAAATGGATCGTATGTGACTGATAGCAGCATGTGGTTGTGCAGGGAGGAACCCACAGAGCCATACACTTATTTGGAGATAGAGCCCCCAAAAAGAGAAGCACAACTTGAATGAAATTATTAATCACTTGTGTTCTCATTAAATGATCTTGCAGACTTCCCTTTTTAATTTTGTCTAGCATTTGCAGGATTCTTGTATAAATTTGCATTCAGAGCCACATTTATAGGGGTTTTTTAAATAAAATAATAATTGGCCTCGAATGGGATTCGGTTAACTATTACAGAAAAAGGCATTTTCTTGAATTATCATTCACATTCTTCTTTATGTTGAAGGTTGAATCTTCCAAATATTCCCTTTGCAATTTTTTTGAATTTTTACTCAATTAGGGTGTATTTTTTATGCGAAGATACTTTTATACAACTTCAAGTTGTATATAGTTTTTACAGTAAATAGGGTAAACTCGTATGCACAATTCAAATCTTGCTTTTGAAACATATCAAACTTCAAGGCTGAAGCAATTTTTTTCGTACACTGATACATCCCTCTACCGTAGTTGTAAATGGGGTATAAAGCATGCGATATGCTACCAGATCTCCGCTTTATTTTAATTTAAATTTATAACTGTGTAAATTTGAGCTAAAATTAGCTTATTTTTCCAATGACAAGTCTAAAAGAATATGCCCTATATGTAATAAGAATCATAATTCAATTTTATACAAGACTTGGAAAACATAGAAGTGCATCTAGAAAGAGCTTTTCATTCATGCCCATGACAAGGAAAAAATACTACAGTAATATGTGTATACAATTTACTAAATATTCTTCGTTATAACTAACATCTGTTAATGCCTAATTTTCGCTTGTATAATTATGATTAGGGGAAAATCAGTATTACGTGAACGGTAATTTAATTTCAAGGAAGCTGTATTCAGAAAATTCATCAACTTCTTGTGTTTTCGCTCTTAAGAAGATGAACTCGACTCTGCATCCACACTTGCATTATGATTCTGTTTGTTCTCATTTGTTTTCCCTTTAATCATGTGTTTAATCTCATCTTCTTTCTTGTCTATAAAATCAATCAAATTCTTGAAACTTGTTGAACGAAGCGTGCGTCGAGGCCTAGCAAGCTCGACCTCCTCCACGTCAACCTCTTCAGGTTTTTCTTCGGGAGTGAATTTAAGGAACTGAGATATGATTTTACAAAAGAACAAGGTAAGTGCAATGAAACATGCAATGCCAGAGATGAGAAAAAGACCCCAGAAGCTATCCAACGATAGCCGATCACTCTCTACATTGATTTGCATTGAACACTCGGTTCGCATCAGCCATTTGTTATGAATCTTTTGAAGGTCTCCATTTTCGGAGAGTTGAAGGATTGCCGTTGACAAGTCAACCGCAAGCGGTGAATCCCTTTGAAATGCCTAAAAAAACCAATCCCAGGAGTAGAACATTTGTCAAAACTTAAAAAGAGATGTAAAAACTAGACTGAATGCATCAGGACCTAAACTTTCAATAATTTCAACTAACCCCTTAAACTTTTCAAAGATGTCATTTTTCACTTTCTAACAAGAAGTTGACACGTGATATTGAAGTAGGAGTTAAATTGATGCACTTTTTGTAAGTTCAAGGGGATAAATGAGCGTTTATAGACAAGTTCAGGGTCCGATGTATTAAGCTGAAAAACTAGGATTCGATACTCACAAATCCCCATCCGCTTTTGGTAAACTCCTGCCCAACTGCCCGAAACCCGCATTTGCTGCTGGACAAGAAAAGTTGGACATAAGGAAGCTCGTCGACAACAGCAGCCACCCCACCGTTGTCTGGTCCTAGTTTAAGATAATTCAAGTAATCGTCTTGGTTTTTCAGTTTCACTAGCCTAGATTCCGCTATGTTGAGCTCATCAACCAGGTAGTTCCATGCAAACGAACCTTCTTGAATTCCGATTGGTTCGCTACCTGAGATTAAGGAGTCGATCCCTTCAATCCTTGACGTTAGTTGCTGCACCGTGAGGATTGACGTCAAACTGGCCGTGTAGCTAGAATTTATTATCAAGACAACGAATAGCCATATCAGCAGTACCAAACGACCCAAGGAACTCACAGTGTTCTCTCCTACATGTTCGTTTTGCGAGAAATGGTAAAACTTTTGGAAGAACAACATAATCAAGCAAGTAAAGAAAGAAAAACAAGTATAAATTCACTTACTATGGGAGAAAAACATTGTTGAGAAACTAAACCTGAAAAACACAAAAATACGTACGGTCAGTCAGAAGCATCCTTTAGTTTATGAGAATATGAAATGACTTGAATAGGATACCGACCAGAATATAGTAACAAGTTGTCGCCTTGGAGGACCTCGAAATTCATGATTGAACCGATGTTCGAGAATCCAAACGACAGCCCCAACCAAAAGGAAAAAAGCGCCAGTAACAAGCCACATTTTCCAAGTAAATGGCTTGAGGAAAGCCCAAGGGCTTGTTTTTGCTTGCTTGACAGGAGCAACTACAACTAGTCCCGATTCCATATAAGGCTGTGTGAAGTCAACAACTCGCGTTCTGTTTGTAGTTATCGCCACATCACCCACAACTGCATCATAGTCCTGACCCAAAAAAAAACATTAAATCACTACTTGAATGTGAATATTTTGAGTCACAAATTCGAGTTATTACTCACATCTTGAGCGACTGCATTGACGAGATCACTGTAAAGAGGGTTACTTTGACCATCCCCGTATAAAATATAAGTGTGAGGAACAGCATAAGGAAGCAAGTTTATTGCAGCTTCAAACACATCAATACAATAACCTTTAACTCCTGGAGGGTTTTTGTCTTTAGTCACAATGTCTTTGTAACTTACTCGATTAGGTACAGCGATTCGCAATGGCTTCCCGTTATTGGGGAAAACCCATCCTCGAGGAATGATCATACTGTCTCCTGGCCATATTACCGAGTATAGATGTTGAATGTTGGTTGAGCTGTTGCGACGCTTTTGGTATAGAATCTCTGGAGCGACAACTGAAAGACCAGAGTGATTTGACCAATACCCAATTCGACGAGATCCACCACCAATGTTAAGAACATCGTATGCTCGAATGGCTAAATTCCTATCAACATCAAACTGAATTTTTCCACTGAGACCGGTGAATTTTGTACTAAGAATCGTCTGGAGATAATCTTGGCCTCCATTGAAAATTTGAAGCGAACCGAAGTGTAATGCGCTTTTATTTGTATCTTGCAACTTTGGATCATTAGAGAAAGATATGTTTCCTCCAGCAGTTAGGAACGTTTGAAGGGCTCGAGCAGCTAACCAAACCGAATCATAAGCATAGAGTGCATAAGAATTGAACCCAGCAGTTCCATTGCTTGTCTTATGTTTTAGGCTTTTCCACCTTGACATAAACCTTTTCTTTTGCTCAGTCTCGGGTGTGTAATGGCGAAGAGCGACAACCCCTTGCAAGAGATTCAGTGTGTCTGAATCGACAGGTTCCATTGAATCTAAAACCGAAGGAAGCCAATCTGTCGCAATCCAAACATAGCCCTTGGTCATCATCCCGAGACTTTGAGCAACGGAAAAGATTTGTAGACCCGAATCGGGGTTCACATGAACAACGTAAACTCTAGATTCCATCAGGTTTACTGCTACTAACAAGTCATTTATTGCACTGCGCGGTGCCCCGGGGCTAAAGGCAGCCTTGTAGGAGATCTTGCAACGCTTCTTTGCAAGTGCGTCGCCTAACACGGAAATGCCACTTCTGCCATAATCATCGTCTACAAAGATGGCGATCACTTCTCTCCACCCGTAGTATGTGACAAGGTCAGTGACAGCAAACATTTGGTGATAGTCGTTTTGTGTGGTTCGGACGAAATATGGGTATTGAAGAGCGGAAAGAGTCGGGTCGGTAGCTCCAAACGATAAAAGTGGTATGTGAAGTTCGTTGACAACATGTGAGATGACATGAGCTATTCCAGATGATTGAGGGCCTATTGCAACTACCACTTTGTTTTCCATTAGCTCCAAAGCTGCATAGCAAAGACTCTAGTTTAGTCCTAATACCTTGATTATGACTTTAATACTTTTTTGGTCCTAATCTAGAACTCAAATGCCCTTTCGGTGTTTGAAATAGTCTCTTTGGTGCCTAAAGTATTCATTTTTCCTCTATTTGGTACTTGACGTATTCAATACCTATCTAATTTTAGTACGTTAAGAACTCCAATGAACAAAAAAAATGTGAAATAGAGCATGAATGTGTTTTGTTGACCATGCATAGAATTATCGACGGTCAATGCTACGTGAAGTTGCCAGTAGTAAAACTTGACATGTCATGAACTGCGTGAGGCACCAAATACGCAAATTAAACAAGTTACACACCGAAAGGGAATTTGAGTTATAGTGCCGGATCCGAAAAGGTATTCAAGTCCCTTAATTATGGTTAGTTTCACATTGCCATTTAGTCATTGAAACAAATTCATTGAGACATTTCATCAAACAGGAAGTGGATGGTGATATAGAAAGAAAAACAATTGAAGAGAGTACCTTCAATGGTTCCGAGAAATCCACTGCAATTGGTGTCGTGAAGAAGGAGACTGAGATTGGTACGAGGAAGGACAGTGGAATCAGAATTGACATCATCAATGGCAGCAAAAATTGCAGGCAAAACTGCTCTTCCAATTACTGAATTAAAAGTAAATAAAACTCCTATATTGACTGAACTAGGCCATGAAGCAGAATCACTTGAATTTGCAGCCATACCCATCACTTCCAAATTGGGTATACAAATGCAACAAAAAATCAACAAACATTGAATAAATGCAAACACTTGTCCGTGATTAAACCCCATTTTCAAGCACAAATCCATTACATTGTCCACTCAATTCCAAAGCCTCCATTCATCATTACCAACTGCCAAATCACAAATAAAATGATTTTACAACCACAATTCAGTAAATCAGATTTACAGCACAATTAGATAATTTGAAAGATTCCATAGAAACAGTAGAAAACCCACATGCAAAAAACAACTAAATATAAGAATTTAAAATAAATAAATAGAATAGGTGAAGACGAAGCTTAATTACCTTGAAATGCTTGGCAGGAAAAGGAAATTGGATAAAGAAAAGCTCAAGAGTCAAGACATTCATCTAAATTCAAGCTAAGTATCATTCTCCCCTTTTTAATGTCTTTTTAGCACAACTCAAAGCTTCCTGATATTGTAGTAATTATTAAATGATTGATCCAACTGATTCTGCAACAAATACAATAATTAAACGTTTTATCATTAGTATTATTATTATTATCATTAGTTTGAAATGTACATGTGAAGCACAGATAAAAGTGAAGGTAAAAGAAGTTATATATATAGTTTCATCAATATTTAACAAAATTTTACACGTAGTGAAATTTGAACGGGGTTTGAGATTACACGTAAAAAACCTATCACATAGGAATATTTTTTTACAATTTCACAAGCTTTTCAATTTTCATATAGGTTCTGAGATATGGGAAAGCTTAATTAAATAATAAAAGAAAAAAGTCTTCCTTGTTGATTGTGTGGATCACGTGGCTATTCCTAATCTAATCAACGTATAAAGTTTGAACTGATTGATTCACCTCTTCTTTTCCACTTTACATTATTGATTAACTATACACC
>CAOJBI010447524.1:0-11156 GCA_948277035.1 Euphorbia corollata
CCAATATGAAGGAAAATACATTTTCCCTAACATCAGACCTAACCTAATACCATGTGGCATCTTCATTAATAAAATTGAGCAAGAATCGAGTCTAAAATCAATATTTTTACAAGAAAAGCGCGCTGGAAATTTGAATTTCCTTGTTTTAAAGCTATTCGACACGCAATTAAATTCATCACCCTAATCCAGCTTATGCCATCTTACTGAGTATTTTTTGGTACATTAACCTATGATTGTGGTGTGATTTACCTCGTGCTAACCTTTGTGGATATAGGTAGATTTAGTTTAAATGTATGTTAGGTTTATTTTCCTTCAGGTATCGCAATTGTAAATTAAATGTATTTGTAGATCATTTGTATTTAGGACCATTTGTACCCTCCCCCCCCCCTTTCCCATATGTATTTAACCCCCGTAAAAAAGTCGTATTTCAATTCTTTTGTATTTACTTACCGTACTTTATTTATTTACTGCTTTCCACCTGTGTATGCTGTAAATTGTTAAATTTAATCCGAAAATTATTAGAACAATTAGAAAAGTCGTAAATGTGGTGATGTGTATGTAATTCGACTCAAATAACGACCAAGTAGGTAACTCATCCGGACCCGAATCTCTGTACTATGTTCCAATTTAGGCCTAACGGATCCAAGCTGTACTGAATTTCCCCAAAAAGTTGATCCGGGTGGCAACTCTGTAACATAGGCTAGAGGTTTAGGCCTCGATTCTTTTAAAACTTTCACTTATTTCCTTCAAACCGATTTTCACAAAACCCCCCACAACCCATCTCACGATGTCAGGGCCTCGCGGTGACCGCACGATGAAAACGTCATTCGCTCACACACGTGGTATTGAGAGGGTAAATTGGTGCATTTTAAATAAATTCAAAGACATATCTAATAATTTAAAAGTTCAGGATGATAAGTTTCAGCCTTAAACAAGTTTAAGGATAATGAATACATTAAACCTATATTTTATTATCAAAATGTCAATCAATATTAATATATAAGGCAAAATTAATGTTTGGTAAGTTTTCAGAGACAAACGATTATAAAAATACGAACAATACAACTTATTTCACAAGTTTAACTGTGTCGAATTTAGAAGCAAGGTAATTTTTACTGTAAGAAAGTAAAATAGAATAATAAAATTCAAATACTGGGAATAACTTTTTAACATTTCAGCTTTGCTTCTTTCTTTTGTTTGTCTTCTAAGTTATATTTAAATTTATACTTCTGAAATTAAAGATGGAAATATATGAATTTACTACCTTAATACATATACAGAGTATAACTGTTTCACATGCATTTGTATTTATTCTTGTAATTTGTTGAAGAGATTGATATTTGAATCAAACTATCATTTGTTAGATTTTAGGCTCGATCTTTTCTTTACCGGTATAATATGATCTAAATAGGTTCACATATAAGCACATGTCTATCTGAAAAAAAATATGAAAACTAATGTGAGCACGGGATCGTTTATCCTACTCGCGAATTCGATGATGAAACTATAATTTTATTTCCCTTATCAGTCTTTCACTTTTGTAGGGTCTTAAATTCGATCAGAAGAAACTCTCTGCGTTGACTCTAACCCATTTAAAACCTAAAAAATTCAAAAAAGCCATCAAAAATCATTAAGAACCCATTAAACCAAATTGGGCCAAAACAGTTCTGTTTACCCCCAGCCCGTATCAGTAGCGACATCATTGCCATTAATGATATCGTGACATCGATAGTGTTGTCACTTGACATCGTACTAACCCAACATATGGTCAAACCCAGATCTCTCCTCCATTTCCAGAAAAGCTATTTCAGCCATCTCTCAGCTCGGAAATCCAATGTATAATGGCAAAAGCTTGGCCAAAAAACTCTAAATATGGATTTTCGTCATCTTTTGGATTGAATGAAGTCCTCTTGAAGAGGGAGGATGCATCATTTGAAAGGAAAGATAGAAATTCAAAATTGAGAGCTTATAGAAGGAGAACGTTCAAAGTTTGAACATTTGATACATGAGGAAGCACTTTTCTTAAGCATTGAGTGTTATTGAGTGGGATAGTCAGTGATTAGGACACTAAGCATTTAAGATTTCAGGTTTGTTAGCTTGAGTTCATATTTATGGTATGAACTTGAGTTTTCTTTGGACAGTACATTCATTATTTTAAGAAATCTTGAGGATTAGTGTTATTTTTTTAAGTAAACCTGAGGTTTAGTAAGACTGTGGGTAATTTTCATTGAGTTTTAACATATTAGAATTTGGTACTTTGGATTTGAAGTGTGAAGAAAACTTCATTCCAAGGATTTTTTTTAACAACAAACCAACCAATCTACCAAAAAGAAATAAGAAGAGCTTCCAAATGAATTTGTGGACCTAGAACAAGTGAATTCACAACTATTGAGTAAGCCTTTAAGTTCCTATAGCATTGGCTTTGTGTTTTTTGTTGTGTTTTCGCTATTTTCTCAATTTCAGTTGATGTTGTAAACTAATGTCAGTACAAACCTCTCAACGTCGGTAATGACATCGCGTGACATCAGTACTGATGTCACCTGATGTCGGTGCCGGTGCCGAGACGTCGATAGTGACATCAGACGCAGACATCAGCCCGGTTAACGTTTGCGCTTAGTCCCATGTTTGATTATTTTCTGCAATGACCCTTCAAACTTTCAACATGAGTTTTCTGTAGCATGGAATGAAGTTTGAAACATTAATCAGGATTTGAAATCATTCCAGTTATGTTATTAATGGTTAGAGTTAGGCCTCTTCAAGGAGATACATTTACCGACTTTAACGCGACCGAAGTAATTTTGATAGCAATTCTTTTATGCGTTAAGACTTAGATTTATATTTTTGTATATATGTATGTGTGTATGAAAGTTGTGTTAGGAAACCAACGAAGGGACTCAAATTTCCTGGATAATCGACCCAACAATATTCACATACGCCATTTTCACTACTAAAATGAGCAACTTATTTATGCATAAAAATGAATCATTTTTATAACAAAAAAATAGGTCGAACTCTCCATCGTTTTTAACTCGACAACACGGGTCACATAAATATAATCACTAATCGTATATTGTGTGGCTCTTTTGGATTCTGATATGAATATATCCTTTGCGCTAACATTTGTGGACGTAGTTTGTTTAGGTTAGAAATATATGTTATGGTTTATTTTCCTTCAGGTATCACATTTATTAAATCAATGTACAATTTGTTAGATACCGATGTATTATATGCGACTGCATTCTTTAGACATCGATGTATTTAGATGATTTGTATCTTCTATCCTAATATGTAAATTAATCCTCCGTAGATTAAACGAATTTACTTTGCTACATGTTTACTTTCTTGCACTTTATTTATTTATCCATTCCACATGTTCGCTAAAATAACAATATAAGCCGAAAATACATAGTTTGAATTGGAATATTGTAAAGATGGTCACGTTCAGTATAATCTAACTCAAGCAACAACGAAATAGGTAACTCATCCGAACCTGAAACTCTGTACTATGGTATGGACTAGGCAAAAGGATCTAGGCTGTACCGAAATTTCCCGGAATAGCTGATCCGGGTGACGACTCCTAAACATAGGCTAAAAATTTATATCTCAAATCTTTTAAAACTTGTTTAACACGAACATGTTACATATTCTCATCATATCTCATTTGTGAAAACCCCATACCCCGTATCACTGGGTCGACTCATCTCGGCACCTGCGCGGGATTATATATGACTTTAAATTTACTTAACATGAAAACAAATGTTTAGTTTAATTTTTCTAATTTAAATGAAGTATTGAAAAATACGCGATATGGAATAGAAAATAACCAATAAATAAAAAAATATTATTCCCGAATCATCAATAGATATAGAAGTGGAATTTTTTTTCTAAACCCTATTAATTCAATAAGGAGATAGATAATACGTTACCCATCTCATTAACCTTCACTTTTTAACACGTAATTAAAATGGCCCGCCATATTTAAGATCAATGTAAATAACTCATAAAAATAATTACATTGCTTTCTAACATGGTGATGAATAAGCAAAATGGTATGATTAAGTATTTTATCCTATATAAAGTGTAAATCAAACAATAATAAAATGGAATGCAACCGTTAAATAATTAGGCAACCCCATGTGATGAAAATGATTTATATGTAGATAAACATGATTTGTGATGGGAAGAAGGAAAACAAACTTTAAGTTAAAAGTTTTCTATATAATGTCACATGTATTATTTGTTTGGACTGAATTATTGTAAATATGATAGTATAATACTAAATATTATTATAAAAAAAACACACGTAGGATATTAGGATTTGCTATAAATAGCGGTGCCTTAATTAGATAAAGTCATGCTATAAAGAATTTGTATAAAATATGACACCCTACCCTATCTTATTAGGGCATCCACAATGGGGTTCTTGAAGTAGTGCATCAAATTAATGAAGTAGTCATTTACCATTGTATGAGTTGTGCTTCAAAATTTAAGTGCTTCATTTGAAACACTTGATGAGAGAAGAATTTAACCCACAATATAAAGTGGAGGACTTAACCCATAATGGTAGAAAATTGAAGGACTACATAAAGTGCTTGAGAAGGAATTTGAAGGACTAAATTTAAGTCCTACCATTGTGGATGCTCTTATCGCCTCTTGCTACATAGAAACTATACAAAATATAAGATATTTTGATGCTGAGAAATACTCGTTTATATTTTTCATTTTCAATAGATAGTAGTAATAATAATTTATAATGCTATGGTTCACATACATATTGTTTTGAATGAAAATTGTGAAAATATATTTTCACACAAGATAATCCATGAATACATTTATCACATTTTTTATTATGTAATATTATGTCAGCTACATTTTGAAATTTTGATTCACTTTTTTCTAAATAAGAGTTAAAATAAATGTTTGTTCAAATTCAAACTTAAATAACATGTGGTATGATTGTGTTACAAAATTATACATATGAATTTTTTTCTTCAATCAAGTTTATAGTTTTAAAAGTTAGTAAACAAAACAAAAAATTAAACAATAAAAAAAGGTTTCAATTTGAAATTATGTTACAATTAAGAGTAACCATGTTCATTTTAAACCGAACTTTGACAAAAATTTTAACAAAAATATGATATATCTCATAAATAAAGTTTAATAATATTTTAGAAGTCAAAATATTTTTCTAAATTAAAAGATGATTATAACTTTGAAAAATAAAAGATGATTAAAATATCATTTATAACATTATTATTGTTAACAAAAATATATTTATATTTTATTTACTAACGTTTGAAATCACATACCACGACTTCTTTTTTCAATATCCTCCCTATGTGGAGGAAGTAGGAGTGTCAAGGATCCGATTTTTAAAAAAACAAAAAAAAAAGTCTTATTTAATAAAAAATAGTATGAGGGGCTTTTTAGTGATGTAGATTGTAGACTTACTTTTTAGTAAATTAAAAATATCTTTTATTTGATAAATTATTTTGTATTATAATTTAATTAAGTTCATTTAAATTATGTTCAGTTTATTTAAGTTTAATTATTTATAATTATAAATTTACATTGAAATATGTTAAGTTCAATTTTAAAAATTGAAAGAAGGGAATTTATTAAATTATTTTTATTATCATAAAATAGTAGTTGACCACGTAAATTTTCAATACAAAATTTTATTATTTAAGAAAAAGCTCAATAATATACATTTTAACATATATAAATAAATTATATAAATCAAATAAAATAGATTGACAAACGACAATATATAGATTTGTAATAAAAAAAAAGGTGTAAGACAGTGTGTAAAGTCCATTTTTTATTTAAAATTATTTTGATTTTCTCTTACTAACATATTTGTAGTAAAAAAATCACATGATTTTTTAACATAAGATTGTATGATAAATGTATAATTTACTGTACTTAACTGATAGTTGTAATTGGCGAAATTGTTAGTCTAGTGTCTCAAGTTATTCCTGCAATTAGATAAATTTATGGGTTCATTTAATATCTATATGTATATTAAAATTTCTTTTATTTAATATAACACAGCTTGAAAAACAAATGGTCAATTGTCAAATAACTACTGTTATCCTTGAGACGCAATTTGAGGGTGCGTTTGGCGATGGTGCATCATCTTAAACTGCACGTGACATCACACGTGGTAATGTCTCACCCATTTATTATGCAAATTGCACATACATTTTGAAATTTTGATCTTTTTCCTTTTCTTTTCGTCATGTACTAATTTTTTTTTTTTTGGATAAACTTCAAAAAAGGGACCTGTGGTTTGGGTCATTTTCAAAACGGATCTTGTGTTGACTATTATGGATCTCAAACGTGGCAATGGGCAATTTGAGACACTTAAAATCCAATACAAAACACGTTTTGAAAAAGACCCAAACCACATGTCCCTTTTTTTGAAGTTTACCATTTTTTTTATAAAAGGGTTGAGATGTACGGGCATCTCAATCACATACCCGGAGTCAAAAAGAGAAAACCGATATCTATTTTCACTTATGTTTATGTATTAATTATTAAGAGCATACTTTTAAATAAGTATGTGATTATTATGAAAGCACAATTAGCCTAAAGTCATTCCGTGTTTAAAAAAAGAGGTTAGTACTGTATTTAATAAGAATGACCTAATTTTCTTTCTTGAATTTGTTGGTCTCGTATACGAGGATATAAAATAGGCTATATCAGACTAGCATGTCCGATAACTTTAACAAATATATTCTTTTAGAAAAATGTATAATATTGCGTTTCTAACGAACGAGATGATCAACATAAAAAGGTGGTATAAACATTCAAACCAGTGGTACTTTGTCCACTCAAAAAATGAAACGTGCTATTACATTATTATTTCGAGGGATCAAATTAAAAAAACTTGACAAAATAATTCCTTAGAATCCATCCAAATTTAAGAACCAATGTTGTCACTAGTTAATGCAGCAAATAGAATATATAATGTCAATCATCGTAATCACGTGGATGTAGCCAATCTTCTTTAATCACAGAAGAGCCTCTCCAACGAAAATAGCTTTGGCGTCTTCCATGAACACATACGTTGCCTTCCGGATTTAGCCCAGATAAAATTGCGAATTGCATTTCGAACAATACAACTATAGCAATCCAACTCGCCATTGCTAAAAATTGTTGCATCTGAATTACATTTGACATATGGGAGATGATCGGGTTCCCAACGAGCGTGACTATCGAAAATAGCTTCAGAACTACGTGCCAAGGAGCAAAAAAAATGTTGTTGTCCATCCAGTTTCATTGCCGGAACAAGAAACTGACCTAAAACATGTCTGTCGATCTCTTGTACCCCAGCTAGTCAGCATTGTGTCCAGATTGAGAATCCACGCACATCGAACTACATATCTTGGTAAATCGATTTCAAAACTAGCTTGTTCCTTGCAAACCAAATCGCCCAACACATATAGAAAACTTGTTGTAAGGACATAAGTGGTTTATTACATAACCACTCAACAATAACCTCCATCGCCGAACTTTGGATTAGAATGACCAAATTCCTACCAAAGATAGCCCATGACACGCCGAGAAAAAGAACATTCAATGATTCAAACAAGACATGCGAAATAAATTCCATCTCAAGATACCTATCATTATATACCTCATTCTCTGGTATAGATTTTACGAACAGGCAAACACCTATCAACACCCTCCATATAAAAACTCGTAATTTCGGTGGAATTTTTAAATTCCACAATCTATTTTACTTTCAAATGGTAGTGGGAAGATTATTTCTCCGAGTAATGATAAAGCTCTATAAGCACTTTTCACCGTATAACTACCCGACACTTCAAGATGGCAAAACAGATTTTCCATTCTCGAACTTCAGAGCAACTGGGTGCAAATAAGGCGGATTGCTGCTTCGTCAAAATATTGTCGGAATCTGTTACCATCTCATATCAACCAAGACACGTTTTTGTTGTTTAGATCTTCACCTTCGTTTCATTTGAGCAACACATTGGTTATAGAATCAAAATAAGCAATTGGGTAAATTAAAAATGAATCATCAAAAATTCATACACAACAAAATTGTGTGTCCTCTGCGTACGGAACATTTAATATGGGTCAAATGTAAAATTTTAAAAATTAAAGGACTCTGGATGTATTTTGGCGGTGATGATGAGAAGGAGATCCTTCCTTATCATTGTCTTCTTCTTAATTCGTTATCACTCCCTTCACTTTTAAATTTTTTGAATCATTTTCAAATTGATAATGCATATATCTAGTTTTCTTATACATTAATATATATTAAAAACAACAAAACAAGTAAAGTTTTCAATTGCTCATTCCTTTTTTATTTGGCTTTTAATTTTTTTTTTCTATATATATCATTTGTCATTTTCAATATAAATATTTGAATTTCTTTAATATTTTGTCTATATTTAAATACACTATCAGAAATGATTAAAAAATTAAACTTCTTTTATATTATTAATAATATTACAAATATATAAAATAATTTGATGAAATTGTTTTAAAAAATAAAATATAAAAATGAAAAGTACTATCTTTTAAAGAAAAAAAATATTATAAAAATAAATAAATATTGTCATTTAATACGATCTTAATGAATGTTAAGAAACGTTAAAAACTTATTAAAAGAATAGAAGGAGTGAAAAATGATAATATTACTCTATAAAAAAAAAGTAATACTATTATTAAATAATAATTGTAATATATGAAGAAGGTCCAAAAATGACTCGTGCAACTCTGCTTTTGACCATTGACTAGGAAGGGCACGTGCACAGCTCTCGAAAGAATTCTAATCTCGGTGGCGCACGTGCATTCTCTGTTCCCCCGACATTATTAGCATAATCTTCTCCTAAATCCTTTCATTTTTCTCTTTTTCTCGTATTAATTTATACTATTTCTCCTTTGTTTGATATATATTACTGATTCTTTTCATTATTTTACTTCGATTCATATGCATGATTAAATGTGTGTTTAACAATGCATTCTCGATTCTAAAACTGATTCTTGTATATATAGTATGTTTACGCATACTATTAAAGAAAACTAATTAACAACTCCACGTATTCAGTTTAAGGTCCCATTTGACACTGCTGTTTGTAATCTTTTTGCTGTTGCTGATCATTTTTTTGTCTTAAAAAACAGTAAAAATCAACGGTAAGTATTTGATTACAGTCCCTGTTTGATCCACAAAAACTAAAAATCACTATTTAATCCGCTTGCCAAACATCCCTATATATATTTACGTGTAGCATTACCTAACTTAATAACTCTACAAATTCGGTTTAAGTAAATTTATATATAGCATTACCTTTTTAGAGCCTGCTCTAATCCAATGTATAATCCGTTAAAATATGACCTAATTTCATTAACTATCTAAAATGTAATTTCTTAATTTCAGGTTCTCCATAAAAAAATCCCAAAAAAAAAATTCAATCTTTTACTTTTCATATTTTTCTTTACTTTTATTTGAAATTATATATTTCAATCTCTTTCTATTTTTTATATAGTAATCTTCTAATATTAAATGAAATAAATTCATTTCAATCTAATTCTTCAAATTATATTTATGTTTTATATGATTGTTGGGATTTAGTAGTTAGTTTTAGGGAAGGTTTCTGTATGTTAGCCATCTGCAAATTAGTTAGTTAGAGCAAGTGCAACATTTTTTCCATTTTCCATTCTCTAAATCCTATTTTGCACGGTGTTTTTTCTACTATCATTTTCCCCATTTTTCATTCCCAATTCAAATGTACTTTAAAATAATAATATTCTATTAGTAAACTAACAAGAATGTAACAAAATAAAAATTAAAAACAATAAAAAAGTAAAAGCATTATTATTTTAATACATTCTTCAAAATAGGAAATAAATATATTTCTCATGTTCAGGAAACCTCATTTTTAGATTATCTTCCAATTTAAAAAATTCTTCAAACTGAAATACTATTAAACCTGTCAATATAGATTATCCAAAACAAGTTTGAATGTAATATTTGTTAATAATTGAACTTTTTACCTTTAAGTCAATTTATGTTTTCACCACTTATGAAAAAGAGTTTTAAAAAAAGCTGAGAATTCATTAATGAGCATTCTCATTTATTATTAATGGATTTTTTCAAAAATCAAGAAATAATTTTTTTTAGGATTAGATTTTTATATAATGCAATGGTATTTAAAAAATTATTTTCATTGATATTGATGAAAAAGTTAAAATTACTAATAAAAAATGTATTTTGCAATTATATGTCCACTTTTGCATGAGTCTAAAGAAACAAGAATGTAATAAAGCAACTCCCGTCTCTTACATAATAATATAAATAATTAAATATGAAAAATACCTAGTGAAGGAGAGAATCATGGAAAACATGTAACGTAATTAAGGTAGTCGTCTCAGTGGACCAAAATGGAGTATTTTAAAAGTTTAAAACAACTTCAACCCAACTTTGAACTACATTAAAACTACCACTTAACTATTTTTAAGATTAAACATTAGCTTGCATCTCAAACTTCATCACTACCTATTTTAACTCTTACCCTTTTTATTACTTTGTCCAATAATTTAAAATTGTTCTAATTCGATCGCAAATTTAAATTTTCCATTTTATTTTAAATATAAAAGTCTGCTCTAACTTTGCACATGTATTCTAATTTTTTGTTTTATGTACATTTTGATAATTTTGTTAATAAATAATTTTGTTTTAAGTTCAATTGATGATTGTGATAAGTGTTTAATTGTTACAATTTGAAATACTCATGACTTTACGTGTTGTTTTGTTTTGTGTAATGTACAAAAAAAAATCATTTTTTTCAACCAAAAATAAATAGGACTAGATGTCATGGTTGGTGCAATATAAATACTTTATGTGGCAATGAATTTTTTTTTATTTCGTGAGAAAATTATGAAGGAATCTAAATTTATTAATATTGAATAAGTTGATGGGACATGGGGTGGGCTTCATTCGGTTTACTCCACTTACTCTTGCTCCCATTGTATGAAGAAGTAAGAATTGTAGTTAGGTGAATGTTCGGTTTCATTGCGCGATACGTTAGTTCTGAAGTGGCTTTGCATCGCAATTTCCATGATTTCATTTGCACGACAGAGGAACTCGAAGATAATTTAAAAGAAGCATTTCAAGTCTAATA
>CAOJBI010448023.1:0-23546 GCA_948277035.1 Euphorbia corollata
TTGAATAACCTATAATTTCTCTTTCCTTAAAAGAAGAAAAACATAGAAGCATTTATTTGGTCTTTTCTGTGTGCAAAAGTGGGGATGGCTTTTTCATTTTTGAAATAATAATATTGCATATAAGTCCAAGTAATGATCTTATAATAGAGACCGATGTTACGAAGATTAATAGTAGAGTTAGCTAGTACCAATAGTAGGATCTAAGTTGTTTGTGAAGAGAGTGCGTTCGCTTCGTAACGATCGAAGAAGATTCCAGATATAGGAGGACCGCGAGATTAATTACGTTAACTAATCCACTCCTTGTCTGGTTGCTTTTTTGGGAAATATTATTAAAATTAAATGGTTTCCTAGGACTATTTACACTTTCTGCATTTTCTGCCTTTATAAGTTTTCAATTTTTACTTTATAAATATTGCAATTTTCTAATGCGTGCGTTTGTATTAACAATTCTTTCTATATTGTTCTCTCTCTAACAATTCTCTCTAGGTTTTAATATTCAGTTTGTCGATCCCTTAATTCTCTGTTTTGATTTCTCTATTTTTCGAATATTTCTCTTTTTAAGTTCCAGTTGTTCTTCGTTGTTCTCTGCTCAAAATTCAAATCACACATAATTCAAATTAGGTTTTTTTGCTTTTCATTAAATTATATTTACTTTAATTTGATTTCGCAATTGATTTTTTTTATAGAGGTTTGAATTTCTGTTTTGATTCAACAGAAGGCAAGATCTTTCGATTTTGTTGCATTGTTTTGGATCTTTGATTGAGGATTTGAACCTTGTTGGATATACAATTGTTGAAGTTTTGCTTTTAAGTTCATCAAGTTTTGATTTGATTCAGCTTTAATTTGATTCACAATTTTTTTGTTTGATTAGAGTTTTTTGAATTTCTGTTTTGAACGATAACGCAATCGAAGATATTGATGTGTTTTCATCATATCTGTATTTGATTTTGCATTTTTCATTTTTTTACGTATCTGGTAGGATATTTGTAGTTTTCTGAATTCGTAATTTTGTTTGTTTATAGTTTTTGAGTTTATTTTTTGAATAATAACAAGGAAATATATGGTTGCTATCAGGTACCTACTAGATATCGAACAATTAAAAAAAAATTTTTGAAGGTTTTGTGGTACGTATTTGATAGAGTGCTAGTTTTTTCATGAAATATATTAAGAACCTGTTACAAACATAAATTTTGTGGATTGAAAAAATTTCCAATGAAACATAAGGTTACTATCAGGTATTGAAAAAAGTTTTTGAATGTATATGGTAGAGGGTATCTAGCAAGAATCTAGTAAAATGCTAGTAAATTCATGAAATATAGTAAAAACATGTTACAAACATAAACTTGGTGATCGAACAAACTTCCAATGAAATACCAGATTCTTACTAGTTTCCTACCTGTTTTGCATAAAATTACTTGATTTTTTTTCACATGTTTTATAATCTTTCTCTATATAATTTATATGTAGTGTTTATAAAGTTACACCAAATCACTTTAAATTCATTTTCATTGATATTTAATTCTTAGTTATTGTTTATTATTAATTATAAGTTAGGTTTCACTAGAACAATAGTCTCTACCAGGCTTTTATCACCTTCCTTCCACATTGTGTTACTTTGTTTTCCACTTCCAAAGTGTGACAAACTTTCTCGATATCGACTGAATTATTTACAAACTCATCCTAAATCACATAAAAACGAAAACATAATATGTTCATGTTCTTAATTAAACTATTACAAACTTGTTTTAAAACACATAAAAATGAAAACATAACTTGTTCATATTCTTAATAAAACTATAACTAATTATACAAGTCATTAATAGTTTTGAAAATATTATCCTTAATATTTTTATTGTTAGTTGTAATGAATTTACCGAAAACGGATTCCTCCTGCATCTTTATTGCACCCTTGGGGACATTTTTCATCATGAAGTTTGTGATTCTTGGTTCGAGGCAACATGAACTCCAACATGATATTCTTGGTTTGGTGGAAAGACATGTGAAATGATTAAGTTAGATTTCACCTGCATCATCGAATAAAAAGTTATTTTCTGGACTCATTCTCTATCTTTGAATACTACGTAGGATTTTTTTGTGTTCCTATCAGATTTGACACAGTTTGTTCTTCCTGCTTTTGTACTATCTAAAAGAATAATGTCTCTTACCAGATTCTTAGATATTTGACACAATTTGTTGTTCACATCTAATACTTACCATCTTTAATTTTCTATAGATTTTTTTATATCTCATTTGTTGTAATCACTTTCTAATGCATTTTCATTTACTTTTAAGACTTATAGTTGTTTGTATACTACTTTTATACTAGGTAGCTAATAGAATAGTTTCTTCTACCAGGTTCCTACCAATTTGCTACATAATTTTCATTGTCTGTTTATTGTTTTTGTAGTAGTTTCTTACTAGAACAATAGTTTGTTTACTTCCTACTAGTTTCCTACCAAATTTCTTCTAAATTAATCAAAACATTATTTAACAGATCTTTGATTTACTGTTGTTTTTGTAATAGTTTTTCACCAGAACAAAATGTTTTTTAATTATTACTAGGTTCTTACCAGTTTCTTATAAGATAACAGGTTTTTTAAGATTTATGATTATATTTTTCGTTCTTACCATGTGTGTATCAGTTTCCTACCATATTGAATCATATTATCAATCAATTCCAATCCAATATGCATTCATAGTTACCTGATTCTGATGTGTTTGAGTTTCCTCTTCTTTAATCATTTACGGTAGAATCATTTTATTAATCGATCAATCCAATATGCATTCGTGTTACCTAATTCTACTGTGTTTGAGTTTCCTCTTCTTTAATCATTTGCGATGGAATAATAGAGACTCTCTTGTTGGAACATTTCCTTTCTTTGCTTGTTTTACAGCCAACTTGTAATTTTATTTAGGGTAAACATAAAAAATATGTCATTTGATTTCACTCGTTATCAAAACAATGACTGTGTTTTTTTTTCCTAGGACTGCATACATCTATTTGAGAATTGATATAACAGTCATTATCATGTCCATAAGAGAAAAAATAAGTAAGGAAACCAGAAGCTAATTTCTTTTCCAAAATTAATGATAAAAGAGTTAGCCACTATCCTTGAATTTTCAATTTCAGTCCTCACTTTTTCTCCATTTTATTTTTCTTCTTGGACGGCATATCAGATTCTTCGTCTTGTTCGCTTGCTTTTGCTTTTCTTTTTTACTGCAATTTCTCAGCAGAAATCATATCCGTATTAATCCATCGCCACCCACTTCGAATTCTTTATCATCGCCCCAAGCTCGGAGGAGGAGATCTTACTGTCACCACCGACATCAAGTTTCTTAAAAACTTGCTCCGATTCATCAAACTTGAGGGAGAAATCTCAATGGAGGGGTAGGGATAGGGCATTCAACATATTTCATTACACTTCTATCGGTTGAAACTAGATTTGAAGACTGAAAAACTGAAAGAAATTGAAAAAATTGTTGATAGTTTTTTTCGTTATCTTTTCAAACTTTTTTTTTTGTAATAGAAGAAATCGTTGAAAGTTTGAAATGAATGAAACAGAAATTGAATAATAGAAAAAGAGATTAATCGGGATTGTGGTTTTGGTGAAGAAAGATGAAAAAATGGCGTTTTTCAAAATTGCCCTTAGCCACTTAAGCAAAACCGACGAGTTAGGTAAATTTCCTTGAATTGCGAACATAACAAAGCCTCAAAACCCCTTTTGAAACCCATGAAACCACGCGTCCCCTTTTAAATTTGACTGAAATCACATGGTAGCTTTTGAAGTTTACCCTTTTATATATAAGTTAAAAGTTGTAAAATAAATTTTGAGATTGTCAAAGGAGTATGAGTCGAAAATAAGTTATTATATGTATCAGATTGGGAAATTCATGAATTGCTTTACTTTTTGTTTTTTCAGCATCCATGCTTACAACTATTTTTCACGATCAAAAAGTAATCGCAAAGTACAACTAAGTTAAAAGTGGCATTGAACGTGCCCTACATGTTTTCTTATCACAAAATTAAAATTTGAAATCAAAATTCAAGACTGATAAAATTGACGAAACTCCATATCCCAAAACATGGTTGGCACACAATTATGTTCATTTATCAAAAACAAATAAGAGTAATGGTGTAATTTAATCGGTACATTTTTCAAAATTAAAATACGAGTTTATGAATTTGAAACTCAAACTCTTCAAAGATTCATATCTATCGAAAAATAAGAACAAATATGGAAAACAAACTAAAAAAATCTCATTTATATATAAGATAAATAATACAAACACCACAAGGTCATCCCCGTATAAGATGGAAGATAATGTAAACATTTATGTACTAGCTCTTTGCTGAATCACATGTACAGAGCATTCAAACTACCAACAAAATATCAAAAGAGGGAAAAAAATTTCCCCTTTTAAAGAATTAATCGATGCTTCAGATAACCATACCAAAAACTGCTTCATCTAATCAAGATCGATTGATTGTTTCTATAGACTGTACTTTATACATGCTAAAGATTCCAAGACACAACATGAACTCGAGTTATCGTACTGCTCGGGTTTCATTGTGCACAAATATTCGAATCCCAACTATGCCTCAGCAAGAGAGATTCCTCATTACTCTATTAAGCTATAGTGTGCTTCCTGAATTTACCTTTCTAATTCTACCACAGATTTTGAGCCTTGGAGCGTGGCTTCATCATCTTTAGGTCCTAACAACCAGCAGCCTTCAGAAAGTGGTCGTAAGGACTTGACGCTGGTAATTGAAATGGCTCATGGAATTGGTACTCAACGGCACATGAATTAGGATTTGTATTTTCATCAAGGAATGGGTTCCCACTCTGCAATTTTAAGAGCAAGGCCAAATTCAACTTAGTTCAAATAAACAATTGAATGTAAAATTGTTCATGTAACTGCAAAAGCGACGTCAATATTAATAGAAATGGTATATAGTATCAATATAGATGTAGTGAATAAGTTTAATGTGCAAGCTCAGATGGGCGACAATCATAACACGTGAAAAAAAGTCGACTAGTGGATGTAACTATAGTGCAAAGTGAGGTAGGATTATTAATGGCTTCATCAAATCTCGTTAAAATACTTCTCAAAATACATTGAAAACAATTTAGAAAAAAAATCTTTCAAAATGTTACGCAATTAATTTTCCACATGGTTTCAAATGAACAGGAGTGAGAGAAGAAAACCTGCTGAACTTTGTAACCAGATGGCATCTCTTTCGCTTGGTTGTTCTCATGAGAATTTATGATTTCGCTTTGGTGTTTCTGTTGGGAACTTAGTAAAGCAGACATCTTTTCATGCTTTCCTGCTAAAAGGGCCTCGCAATGGCCAGCCATTTCAATGTAAGGCAAGTCGGCAGTTGCGACTGAAAGCCTTCCTATTTGATACGATGTTCCTGAAACCTGTGTCGTTACATCGGCATAAGCTGTTTTCATCTAGAAGAAGCTGACATTTAGTTCGAATAAATAGCCACGTACAACTTACTTCATTCAAAAGGTCACTGATGCTCAAAAGTGCTGGAGATTCTATACTTTCCTTTATACTAGGATCTGTTTGTCTCTCAGATGTATTTATTAGAAGATTATCATCTAGAGCGAATAGCGGAGTTGCATCCTGGTTTTATGAAATTGAAAAATGTGAACTTGAATAAAAGAGAAAACTGGAAATGAAAGATTAAGTAGTTACCCTTTCGGTAATTTTTCCCTCTGATATTGGCTCGGAAATTTCTTCTGACATCTCCATGAATATATCAGCCCCCAATGGACATGCATCATGCGGCACAAAATTTTTTAACAAGTTTTGTTTTATGACAGACATATCCTGTGTAAAAATCTATAGTGTTAATGTCACAGTCAAACAACTTCAAAAATAATCAAAAGACTGAGAGTTATATGTTTTAAATTACGACTGATGAAGATCCTTGAAACTTAGTTATCATGGCAGCTAATGATTGTACTGATTGGTTCTCTGTAATTTTTACAGCTGAAAGTGACTTAAGTGCATCTTCATTATCTTCCTTAGATCCATAGCGTTTTCCTATGTCAACAGCCTGCAACTTGCTCTCATCTACCAATCGAAGAAATGGATCAGCCTGATAAGAAGTAGCAACAAGTGAAAAACGCGCATCTATTCAACAACTTGAAGCATGTAAAATGAAGGAATTAAGGGGGAAAAGGCTTTTCAAGTTTGCACTTACTGTTTTTTCCGTAATTAAAGCTTTGGCACAGGGAATAAGGGGGGGAACGTTGAAAGCTTTTGACGCAAATAAAATCATAGATGTTGCTAAAGTAAAGAGGGATCGGCGTCTTGATGCTTGTAATGGCCCTGCCAAAGTTAAAAAGCTTCATCAGATTGAGAGATGCCGCCATACATAAAAAAATGTAATTGGGCATTCACAATAAGGGGAGAAAAGAAATGTTGATCTGGTAAATCTTGGATAGAATAGAATTGATGAATAAAATACAAAATCCAAACTTAACAAAATGAAAAAAAGAAGGTTTTCGCTTTTTACACCTTAGGGAGAACAGAATGAAAGGTTTAAAAAGAAAATGTTGATCAAGCATTAATACTAAATTGTTGCATGTCTCCAACAACCGGAACCGGATTTAATGTTGATCAAGTAATAGAAGAATAACCATATTTAATAAAAGGCATTATATTGACTGAAAAATAATCGGTTGGACACCTACCTTGTCCAAGAGCATAACTCCTTAAGGAAAATGCTAGCTGAAAACTTCGAATCATAATCTCGTTGCTGGAGTTCTGCATGGCATGAATTAGAAATAAGATAGCAAAAAAAAAATCTGCCTAGTGAATTACAGATAAGAAATGATATATCATAATCAAGATCAATAATAAAAATAAGAAACAATAGAAATTTTACACAACGGAAAAATGCATAGGTAAGCCCTGGCACATGAGTGTCCTTGAGTTTGAAACATGTAACTGTACATGCTAGCCCAAGTTTGTGCTTAAATTTAAATATGAAATCTGCCAATAGTTGAACTCTAAGTTACTATATACCTCTTAAATAGATAAACAATTAATCCAGTAGCTTAAGCTATAATTGACATTTAAGGTTTTTGAAATAACTTTCAGTAATACTTCATCTAGATCCTCTCAATCCATGATTTCAACATATATATTCACAGAACTACTCTCCAAGGTGCACGCCTATTTTCCTTTGCATTGTTAAAAACAAGTATTAATCAAATAATAAGATTTTGCAGTCATATTCATTACTTTTCATGCGTCCACTATTGTTTATAAGTTATTTGCACAATTGGTCCTTACCTTGTAGTAGTCGTGGAATATAACTCGAAAATCATAAATTCCTAATAATCATCTCAAAGTTTAGCAATCTAGCTTGACAATTTTGTTCCTCATTTAAGTGTTGATAGATTTTCTTATGGTGATGATTCCATTAGTACAAAGACATTTATGCATATGATATTATTATACTCGTAGTTATGTATTAAATAACGCCTAATGCATCACCAACCCCTGAACTTGGCCCATTTCGCCTACTACTCCATGAACTTTGTAAAGGTCCCCATTATCCCCCTCAACTTGCAAAAGAGCACCAGTTGCCCCCTGAATGTTGCATGTGAGCGTCTAATTGTTTTGACTGTTCAAAAATGTCCTTTTCCTGATTTTTCTCACTCCAATCAACAGCTTACATGTGGCTTCCAAGGGTGAATCGGTGCAGCTTTTGCAAGTTTAATGGGATAACGAGGACCTTTTGAAGTTCAAGGGATAGTAGGTGAAATGGGCTAAGTTCATGGGGCTGATGATGGGTTTGACTACAAAATAATTTAGGTCGAAGCATTCATTTGTCTTTTCTACCTGGTTTACCTTATAACTTTAGTGGCGTTTAGTTCGTTGAATGACTATTCCATAGAATAGAACAAAAAACGAACAAAAGAATGTGAATACACCAAATGCATTATTGGCTCCTCCACCTTTGCCACTTCCACCTACTTCCCCTTGATCTTTGGAAAGAACCATGTAGCTCCCTCATATTTTAAAAATAGACATGTAGATCCCCCAAATTTCAAAAAATTATCACTTTGCTCCTTTGATTAGAGAGAGAAAATCGGGAAAAATTACATATTTGAAAAGTCATACCAACCACAAACTAACACATGTATGGTTGTTAACGGGTACTATTGGATCGGGGAGTGCATTCCTCATACTCATACTCATACTCATTAAGATTACGGGGATTTTTATTTTCCCTATTAACTATTAGGTATTCCCCATTACCTATTAAAAAAAGAAGTTGTTTTTGTCAAAATTCTAATTTCGATACAACCAATCAAAAGTAGTTTTTACTACAAGAATTAAACTAAATAGTTGATAAACTTGCAAAGCTATTGTCTAGCCCATTTCAAATCTTTTAATAAGTTCAAAGCTTTTCCTAGAACAATAAGTTAAATCTCTTAACAAGTTGGAATGATTAAATTAATACTTAATTCAACAAAACCCATAAATCTACTAATGATATTTCAAAATTGAGTGATACAAAATAAAATAAAAAATTACAATCAATTTCATATTTCGTGTATTATTCGGGGATTCCCCGTTGGGTATTTTCGGGGTTGGGGATTTTCTGGTATAGATATGAATTCCCCATATCCATACTTGTTAACGTTTTGGGGATGAAAAATTCTTTATATTGGGGATAAAAATTACCCACATCCATACCCACGGGGATTCTCCATTCCCATCAAGTAAATCCTCATCGAATTCGGAGAATCCCTGCCCCGTTGACAACCCTAGACATGTTATTTTCAGGTGTAGTTTTTGAAAGTTAAGAGAGCTACAAGGTCACCTTGAAAACTTTGAAAGTTCAGAGGGCAATAAGTTTTCTGGGATAGGTGGGGGAGCCAATGATGCATTTGGCTTGTGAAATATGATACAATATTCGTGTGGATCCATCATAGATATTCCTAGCTATTAGATCTCTCATGGAAGGAATAACTATTCCTAGGTGAAAAGAGAGAGTTCGTACTCCACTTTTCATGGAATTACCATTCCATCAGATGTATATAGATAGAAATACATATGATAGATCCAATACAAATGTTCTATCATATTTAGCATTCTTGCAGTCATTTCTATTCTATTCCATGAATAGAATATGTCATTAGTTTTGGCATGTAAAGATGTATCCTAAAATCTCCTCCTTAGAAGTTGTTTGTTTCATATACACTTAGTGTCTCTTATATGTAAATTTCAATTTTCATTTAGTGTTTCACATACATAAAAGAAAGTCAGGAAAACATGCTTACACATTAGCACTGAAAATGTGAGTTAAAATACTGCTTATACTTTATTACATTTTTAGCGTCTTTGGTTTAGTTGTTTTTGTTCTAAACATGTTGACTTGGTTAGCTATTTGAAATTAGAAGAGGTACCTCCCAAATGCTACTTCAAAATTGCTAGTTGTTTTATTATTAACTTGATAAGATACTTAGTTTTTTATTTTATTTTTATTGGAATATAACATTTGTTATAATAAGCATCAATGTTAATCTTGTTAAGTATGGGTAGGGTATAATTGAGGTATGGGTAAAGTGTATTCAATGTATGTATATATATGTGTATTGTTATGAATAATTTATTAAGTCAATTAACCAAAATGTGATCTTCAAGGTCTCCAACATGGTATCAGAGCCGGTTTATCGACCTTGCTTCCTTTCCGGCGAAATCTTATTTTCTGGCAAAATTTCGGTGACATTCCAGCAAATTTCTGGCGAAAAAAATCTATTTTTCGAGTTTGCCTATTGATTTTCAACAATATTTTCTGTTTTCAATTATCTGTCATTTCGAGTTCCAAGGTTGACCTTACAAAATATGGTCACTTCAAAGAACACATCTATATGCATTGCTTTGTGGCAATGGTTGGGATGAGAGTTCCCGTTTAAATTTCCATTTTACGTCTTCCCAAGTGTGCAACATTAGACATCTTGGTTTTGGATCCAATTTCTGCAGTAGATTGGTGGTTTGTTTAGCGTATGTTCCATTGGCTTCCCAAAGTGTCACTTTTTTTATTATTAGCTTTCAATGTTATAAGTTTGAGTCAATGTATTTTTTTTTTTTTTGTTGTAATTTGAATTTGTTTTGTGTTTGTTTCAAGCTGGACGTACATGCTCCAGCTTGAGGGGAAGTGCTGGAATATAGCAGCCATTGCTATAGTAGCAACAATAGTAATAACGTTAAATATGAGTTGAGTATAATTGAGATATGAGTTAAGTGTATTCAATGTATGTATGTGTGTATGTGTGTGTGTGTGTGTGTGTGTGTATATATATATATATATATAAGTATCAAGTCAATTAGCCAAAAATGTGATCTTCAAAATGTTATTAGAAATTATTTGTCCTTGCTTTTCTATCAATCTCTAAATCTATTCTCCCCCCATTTGATAAAGCTTATGGCGTTGGAAGATCCATATAGACTGCCCCAACTATATAATTTATATTTATAAATGATTAAAAAGTAAAAATATATTTGTAAAGAAGTTGGTCCTTTTGTAAGGGTTCCTATTTGTAAAGGATTTATTGCATAACCTACGCCTATTAAAATTATACATTGTCATGACGAAATACCTCGAAGTAAAACACCTGATGGATACTTGTAATCAAAGTGACATGCTAAAGAATATCAGGCAAACAAAACTAAAACTAAATGCATAAACCCAACAAATTTTCCACATATATTGTATACCAGCAATTCATAGAGGAAAAATTTAAAGGCTCTAACATAAAGCAAGAAACAGTGATCCATGAGTCAGTATCAGTTTCTAAATAAAATCAACTACCCAAATAAAAGCAGTACCTTGTTTCTAGCAAATAGCAACACCAGGCCGTAGGTATGAGCAATAGCTTCATAATTTGCAGGACCATTTAGTGGAGAAAGTGATTGTGCCCAAATGGAAGAAAGAAGAAGGTCAATCTGACGACTACTTAACCGAAGGTACATTATTTCCTATATTTTTAAGCCAACAAATAAATAAATGAACATTTAGACAAAAGCATATATCTCTCTCTAAGGAGTTTTTTAGGAAAATAAAATGTACCTGTTTTTCAACCACATTGCTCTCTGTCATCTCAACCTCTGTTACTGGTGTTTTCACAGAATAAGCTCGGCTGTAGCTTGATTTCAATCTATTCAGCATGGATGGACTATTCTTCAACACCTGGTTGTCTTTGCCATGATTAGGTTTACTTCCTTGCGAGGCATGCTCTTCCCTCTTCAACTTCTCAAATAGTGCAGCTGACGAAGAAAACACAGATACAGTTCTCGAGAGCATCCTTTGGATATTGGCATCCTTGTTAGGGATTGACCCAGCAGCGGGGCGGGGGCAAACAGAAGATGGAACAAGAACAATGGAAAATATACGATGAGCGCCCATCCTGGTTTCAAAGTCATCATGAACCATTGCTAGAAGTAATTGATGGAATAATGCCTCGGGAAAAGCCTACCTCATTTAAAGTCAAGAGAATTAGGAGAATGTAGTATAAAAGAGACAAACTTGAACATGATATAGATTTAGATGCTAAAAGAGTAAAAATTTTCATCCTTGCCTTATTTTGATAAGCTAAATTTGGCAATGATGCTACAATCTGAGCAGTACGATATACAGCGGATATTAAGGTTCTGGCCATGACAGTGATACTTGGCATGTTTTCTAACATCAAAGCCATAACATCAAGGATGGGATCAGCATCTCCAACCTGCAAGTTTAATATATTTCTTCATTTCTATATTCCTTGTTTGCTTATGCAGATTATTCAATGATATTGTGCAAGTTCTTATTTCAATAGTTCTAGCAAGTAAAGTACAATGCTGTTAAAAGCACTAGGCGCTTTTGAGGCGCTAAGAACCCAAATTGCTTGAGGCGCAAGGCGCTAGCCCGAGCGCCCGAGCGAAGCAAGCTCTATTTAGAAAAAAAAATTAGCTAACAAATTTATAAAATAATAGCATGAAAATAGTCATAAGGGAATTTAATATAACTAAAAGTTAATTAACTAAACAGTATGCATTAGAGCTCATTTTTTAAAATTTCAAGTATTTATAGTGGAAAACATGTGTCAATGACACATATTTACAAAAAAATGAATCCCTATATATTCTAAAATGTGTATAAAGTTATGATTTTTAATATTACTTGCATATTCAATATACATAATTGGTTGCATATATGGACAATTGAGTATACAAGAGATCCTTTAAAAATATTGGTTTATCAAATGAGGTGCCTTAGTCACCTTAATTTAAAGCTAAAGCGCTCACTTAGGCAGCGCCTCTTTGATGGCGCTTCGCCTAGGAGCTGTTGAGGTGTTTTGACAATGACTAGTGGGGCCTGAGTTCCTAGGCGAGCGTCTCAGGAGCTTTTAACAAGACTGGTAAAGTATATATCAGCAGATTAAATTTTTTCGAAAAAGTTACCTTGTGCGATATCTGAACAAGGCACTCATCTACTGCTTCTCGAAATTTACGATTCCATTCGATTACTTCAGATCCTAAATTTGAATCATCAAGGGAGCAGTGTATGCTTTTCCTTAGGTGTCTCATCATATCAGTTAATGCACCAATTATAGCTACAGATGGTTGAACTCTTGTCTGTTGAGCAAGGCAGGAGGCAACACCAACAATATCTAGTTGCATATTTGGCTTCTTGAGAACGTTCTTGTGATCAAGATGCTTGATTAATATTGACAGCACGAAGTGAGTCTTTTGTCCTGCAAGTTGATTCCTCTTAAGCTTAAGCAAAAAAACTGAAATGCAGAATTGAAATATTCTTTCCAAAAGAAATAAATTCTTGCTTTGGAATATTAGAAGGGATACCAGATTTCTCTATTATTGATTGCATATCCAGCAAAACTGTGAGAGCAAGACCATATTGAGGAGACCAAAGATCATTATCGTCAAAGTAACGGAACAATGACTCAAGTACTCGTCTCACAGTTGTGGCTTCCTTGGCCAACTGCGCCGTATTATGCAAACAAACTCGGGACCAAAATGTGGGATCCTTGGACTCCTCACTTTGTTTATGAACAACGGAAGAAAAAGGAAGAAATTAGAGAGAAAAAAAAGATGAAGTATATATTAGCAAATCCATCATGATTTATTTTAAGGAGAAATGTTAAGAAAGTTGAATTACGGAGAAATGTTAACTTCGCCTTGCTCATTAACAAGTCTCCTCCAAGAAGGAATCCTTGTTACGGCATCCATTGATGAAGAATTTCCATGTACACGTTCACTCTGCAAATCTTTAGCCTCTGAATTTGCATTGTAGCGTCCATAGTTGTCCAAGACAACAGAGACCACCTAATTTACAAGGAAGTATTCAAATGTATCAGATGACAAACATGAATCATACAACATAATAGAAGGCTAACTAGGAACTTTACCAAGAATGACAAAATACAAAGACAACTACCAAAAGTAAATAATCATGGAAATAAGTTCTTGCGTACACTAAATGGAAGGAACTTGCTAATAATAAATACTTTTCGCAGACTTGTTTCCTATGAAAAAATGAGTAAATGGAGCTAGAAGAACTCCAAATAAGAAAGGGTCACAGTGATCTCTTATTCCACAGTGTTACAGTGAGGAAAAAAAACTTAAACAAGTTCAAGGGTTCAAGTGGAGAGAAGTTTGATAAATTCTTAAAGAATACATGTCGAGTTTCCTTTTTATCCATTCGAACAAGTTATAGACACAAACCTTGAATAACAAAATTAAACAAAAATCATATCAAGTCTTTGTGTTCCACTAAAATATTTTCAAGATCATATTTTACTTATACTTAACAGTTTATGTTGATTGTTGCAACAGGCAGAAATTTTTGTGGCCTCAATGACAATATCTTAAATTTTGCAATGTTGGCTTTGTTTATTGAAATAATAATATGTTATTACGTGCATTTTATTCCTACGATAAAACTATCATCTTCCTAATTGCATTTCTATTTCAGAGTCCCCTAAAAGATGAGAGATAGATATTTTCCTTATAGTCACTCAAGTAATTAATAAATATGAAGAAAACGAAGTATAGGCTTTTAATTAGAAATTCATTTTAATGTGGCTTTGATTAACTATGTTGCGAGTCAAATGTTTTCAAGAGTCGGTCATTGTCTTCCACAATAGTTCTTTTTAGTTATATCTATGTCTATTAAAAATAAGATAAATTGTAATATAATTTTCCCACCTACTATATTCATTTGAATGAAGAGCCAATGGATATCTTAGATGATGCAATGAGATAATTGACTATAGCTTTCCACAACATAAAGTATACATGATGCACATGGAAAGATAGACGTAAACGACAAAACTAGAGATAGATAATAAAGGTATTCAATAAGGTTTCATAATAGATTATTCCTCTGGAGCATTCTTCATTATCTATCCAACTCGCAAAACTAAGTAAAATTCTACCAAAGAGAGAAATATATATGTATATAGAAATAACAAGTCAATGTATTCCACCAAATAACTCACCATATCAAAATCTCCTGGAATATGAGAGAATTCTCCCATAAACCAAACCTGTGAAGAAAACTAGTTAGCATTAAAATAAAGAATATAAAATTGCATTATTCGTACAAGAAAAAAAATATAATGTTTATATAACATTTTAAGCAAGTTAAGATATTCTTCCTGCTGCAATCATTCCATTGCTAGAAACTCATTTTGTGAAAAGAAAAATGAATTGCAGAGTCATTTTGCTAATAGCTATAATGCTTTCCATGTTTTTTCATTTGAAATGAAAACTAAAACGTTGCTGGTCACACAAGGCATTATGTAAAAATAATAATAACACTTGACATGGGAAAAAATCATCCTTTGCATTCTCTCATTTAAACAAAAGATAAAAAAAATGCAAATTGCTGATGCACTTCTAATCAAACAAAAATTCAGAAAAACAAAGGACAAAACTAAAAGATGTTAGCACTCCAAGTTCCAACCCTTGAAAAATGTAGCAGCTTAAGAGTCGAATAGTCTGATATTAATAAGCACTAATGTAACATACTTCAGTTAGAGACTTAACGAAAAGCGTAAGTGATTAATGACCAATTACCAAAGAACTTATCAAGCTGAGTTTATTTGGATGAGTTTGGAAACGTAGATAATATGAAAAGATGATGAAACATGGCCTAAAAAATCAGTGTAAATTTGGATGAGTTTATTACCATTGACGAGAGTGTCTGAAGTCCAGCAGTTCTTAAATGATCCTTTCCCTCTTCTTCCCCTATTTCTTGAACTATGGTACAAAGCTTTGGAATCAAGCCATCTAAGTTAAAAACATAAGTGCCATCTTTCTGCAAAACAAAAGATGCTCAGTCAGCAAGGTGATCTCCCACATGAGCCGCTTGAAAGTTTAAATGCAAACATAAAATAAAAAAAGTCTACCAATACCGATAACTCCTTACTTGATTGTTTACAAAGTCAAAAAGTGCTTGACATCCTAACACGCGTACATCGTCATGTCGTGTTTGATCTAGTAGGATGTGAATAATGCCAAGCAAGCTACTAGCAAACAACGGCCTGCCACGTATACATGATAATATAAAAGTTGAATATTGAGTTATACATGATAAAAAATTTTAAAAAACCATCATTTTTCCATTTACTTGTTCATAATCCATCAATAAATTTCATTTTATTTTCAGGTAGTCTAATTGTTGTGGAAAAATTGTAAAATTTTCTTCAATTCAAGAACAAAAAGGATACGTAAATGATGAAACTAGGTCTAGAACATATTAGTTAAAGAGATAAGCTTGTATATTGTTTCTAATCTTAAGTGTTAAGGGTCGTGCAATATATGCATAGATATTTTGATCGAAATAGCACAATGCATGTTACTGCCAAATGGTTGACATGCACGTTCACAAATTGCAAAGTGAAATAATATATGAGGCACATGACTTACGTGCAAGTAAGACAAATATAACTTTTGACTAATCCTTAAAAAAATTGCAAGTCATATCAACATCTATATATAGAGCATATACAACCATAATTATTATACCAACTGTATGCTTTTAGTATCATAGTAGTCAAGGTGCTGAGGCGCACTCAATGCGCAAGGCCGCGCCTTGAGCCTTTTGGCCGCCTAGGCGCGTCTTGGGGCGCTAAAGGCGCAAAGTTAAGCCTAAAACCCCTAAAGGCGCAAGGATTCGCCCGAGAGCCTAGGCGCGCCACAGGCGCGCCTTTGACTACCATGTTTAGTATAAAAGACATGTACTCTTTACTAGTTTGAATATATCTTTGCTTAATATCCTGTGCAACAACCTCTCCATAAAACAATTGCACCCACAAAAAAAGGAAAAAATTTAGGAAATAGCTCTACATAGATATCATCAATAAACCAAATCATCCAACATTTTGTTTGTGCTTTGAAACACTTAAATTTTCTTTTTTAATTTGTTACCTAATAATTCAAAAACAAGACTGTATTAAATGCATTAACAGCTTGACAATACTCCATTACACAAAGTTTCATGTAACTTTTTAAAACAACGATTTAAATAATTATACACACCAAGTATGTTAGAATTTGACTTACATTTGCTCCTTGCAAGAAATTAACAATTTTCTGTAGATACACATAACAATTTTTACAGACTGGAATTGCTCGGTTCTTAAATCTCTGTAACACCTTTGCTCAAGAGAAGTTGTTATCTGTGTAACACATTTGAAACTTGTGTAAATATAAACAAATAGGCAATAAATTTTTTTAGAAGTGATGCACTTTAATCACAAATAGCTTTCCAATCGAAAACTTGACATAAACTATGAAAAATAAACAGATTTATTATAGTTCATCAAGAATTTTGACTGGAGCCAAACCTATATCCATCTAAATTGTGTGCACATATCTGTTACATTTTATTACACATATTTTTTTATTATATACTCCCTCTCTCTCTCTCTCTGCGGTGTATAAAGGACCCTCGTTTAGTTCTATATTACTTTCCCTCTTTTACATTGCATATATACAGGTTTATCTTCAAATTTTGAGTATATCGAAGAATTGCATATTTTACTTTCCTACACTTACATGGAATGAGATATCAAATTAGTCCAAAAACTAAATAGTGAGATCAAATAAGCGTAAAATGAACATTTTAATAGAAATCGGCTCATAAGCTTTCTAGGTGAAGTCAAATCAATGTAAACTATTAACTAATACATGTTATTATGTGGATATCAATAGTGATTTATATGTGTAACGTGTCATTTTGAGAAAATTTGGACCATAAATTAAAATTTCTAGTAGGAGCTATTTATCATCGACTACCTAATAACAAATTTTTCTTATCAACATTATATTAGAATAAGTATAAGCATATCAAATCACAAGGAATATGATAGACCGATTGTTTGCTACCTCAGCTTGAATTAACATTAAAATTTGCCTCATTCAGCTTCTTCATTTTTAAATATATATAATAACTACATAAACAGGGTAAATCTTGTCTTTTGTCACATAGAACTCTGAGATTAAGCTTGTACCTTGGGTACACGAAGAGGATTTTTAGAAGCATATTCGCAAAGCTTACCAATCTTTCGATCGTTAAGTTGCTCACCCTGCCAAATTAAAAGACAATAATGTAGAATTGTAAAACAAAAGGACTTTTAAGAACTTATACAATAAATAATATGCATAATACCTAACAATTTACTGAAGTTAGAGATATAACTATAAAGAATATCTAAATATTAAGACCAAGTGTTGGAATGGTTTCAAATTGTAATAACAACTTGTAGACTCTAATAAGTCAAAAAAATGATCATAAATTGGTTATATAATATTTAATTGTTTCAGGCTTCAAATGTTATACTCATCATCACAACTTATTCTAAGACATGTACCATATGAGTTTATGTTGGAAGCCTGCGAAACTAAACCATAAATAGAAACAAAGTTTACAAACAAACAACTTATTCCAATTTCTAAGATGCAAAGCATATGATACCAATATTTGTGTCCCTCTTTTGGACACTTGAAAACAAAAATAAAATGCAAAAGGAAAGAAAAGCTTGAATAACCATTGTTTTCAAATACTTTTGACTGACTATGTAATGTATGGATATGAACAAAACAAAATGGATATGAACAAATTGAAATATATATAATATCCACTTAAAAGGCTTCACCTACATTATTAGCCCTTGAAATGTCGAAAGCAAAGAAACCGCTAGATATAAAAAAAATATCAAAGAATATTAATAAGAATCAAGGAGGAGATGTGGAAACTCTTACCGGAGCTTTTGGAAATATGTCAGAAAGCAATTTCTTGTAGCGCTTGATTGGCTGCCTTGATCGGGTTCGCAATGCAGGGCAAAAGAAACACAAGGTATCACAAGCAACGGCAGTCATCGTCAATTGGCAAACAAATCTCGAATTCAAAATTCTACTTCAAAGATGTACACGATCAAAATTGCGCCTATAGAACCCTAAAATATTTGAAAATATGAATGTTCTATCAAAACCTACAAAACATGAAGTTTTCCCCTTAAAATTCTACGCAATTCCTTTTGAAAATCCACAAGCAAAAAAAACCCTAAGAAACTCCCCGCACATCATCCACATACAATATCATATGCAAGACAACAAAATCGACATTTGAATTCTTAAAAACAGAAGGATTTTCTGGGAAAATTTCAGATTGTGGATTTTCCCTCGGGATTCCAAGATCAAGAGGAATTGATGACCGAGGGTTCTCCAGAACAGGAATTTAAACAACTAATTATAAACAAATATAAATTGGAAAAAACGGCAATATGAATTTAAAGGGTGAATTCTTTCCATAATTATTGGCGAAAGAGGTTTTCTATTTATTTTTTTTAAACTCAACGGCTATTTTTAGTAACAAGGAAGATTAATTTTCAGTAATACCTAAATTATGAAAACTAATCATTGTGATTTTGAATTTATTTCTTATTTCATATTTTTGAATGATATAATAATTGTAACTTTTACTTCATTTGTTATCATAATCGCCCCTTCCTATTTACCATTTTGCTCCTCTAAATCTAATAATATATCCTCCATACTCCCTCCTATATCCTAATGCTTTCAAAATCATATCTTCTATTCTATCAATTTTTTATGAACAATGGGAAGACATTATCTTAATCATGGTGGTTGTTTTCCGGTAAAATGGTGGTAGTCGTGTTTAGAAACCGGCAATACAATTGGTCAACCGCGCATGTGGCTCGCAATAGCGTAGACGTATTATTAATATGACAGCTCCATTGGCAATCCGTTTCCATGATGCAGTGTTGCCATTGGGTTCCATCCCATGTTCCCCGCCTAAAATTTCCGCCTAAATTTATTGCATGTATGCAATAAATTAATGTAATCATTTTTGAAAATTTATTTATTTAACTATTAAATGTTTACTTTTTTAAAGTTAAAATATTAATGTCAAATGCAACTAATGCTAAGAAATCACATGTTGGAAAATGCAATAAAATACAAAGGAAATTTTCAATGTGTCTCCCATTTTGCAAACTATTTAAAAAAATGTCGTGACAGAAAGTGCTATAATATGAATGTCACGTTTAAGTTTCATATTTACATTTATATTTTCCATTCTAAAACATGTTTCAAACTTGGTGTTTTTTCTAATACCAAGGCTTTTTTGTTCGTCTCAGTTTTATCTTCGAAACGCCAATTATAGAAGTCTATTAGATGTTTAATACCAAGGCTTTTTTGTTCGTCTCAGTTTTATCTTCGAAACGCCAATTATAGAAGTCTATTAGATGTCTATTAAAAGTAGGGTTGTAAATGACCCGAGCCAAGTCCGGACACTGGTTGTTCAAGCTCTATTCGTTTAAAATTTAATGAAGCTCGAGCTTGGGTCAAGCTGAGTCCGAACCGAACCCGAGCAGAGCTTAAATCAAGCTTTAGCTGGACATATGAATTAAAATTTTGACAAAGTTCAAACTGAGTTTGGAACTTAAAATTATTTTGATTAGATGAATAAAATTTTTATGTATTTAAAATCCATTTAATCTCTTTCAAATATTCAAATTTGACTAGTAAGATAATGAGTATTTTTCTTTCTTCGTTTGTTGACTTTTCCACCTGATATACCAACAAAGGAATATTCTCGCAAACAAGTGAAAGGAAACTCGGCGTATTGGACCTCAATATAAAATGATTTAAACTAATACCGAGTATATCAACTCTTGAACTGAGTGACACAGAACTATTCATACTCGATATACAGATCAGTTCTGAATTATGAGTAACCTAAATAAATCATGCATTGTCAAACAAAACAAACTCATGTTGAGCTCAACAAGTTCAGTTTCAAAATAACTTCAAATTACTTTGTTAGCAAGAAACCCAATGCAATTAGTCTGTTCCGTCATCCCCATGGGCCAAGAGCCCAGCAATATTATAGCCCATAGGGCTAATTAGTTTTTGCATTATTCAGAAATATTACGAAAATCATTTTCACGATTGGAAAAAAATCGGTTGTCTACAACTATATTTTTCGTGTAATATTTTCACACATGGTAGGTAAGTATATAGCTTTTTTGACAAAAATGAGATGGAGACTGAAATGGAAAAAATAATTTTAAAAATGATACTTGTCAAATTTAAATATTTTAAATTGATGGAAACATTTGTAAACTTGTGAGATGACATGTTTTTTTATCTTTATTGTAGTGCTATACCATCTCAGGGAGAAGCTAAAAGATCAGCTATTATAAAATAGGGTAAACTTAAAAAAAAGTATCATGTAAAAAATTATTGAAAAAGGTTTGTTGTATTATGGATCGTAAAAGAAGTTCTGTGATTTTATATCGCTATCAATAAAAGGATTTTTTTCTCATGTTTATTTGATGAACTTAACCGGAGTTATTGTTCCAAAATGAGATCTCTAGTTGGTCATTGAATCCGTGCTTGAGTTGGTTGATGTGGTGGAAATGGCAGTGACGGTGACCGTGGCACTTGAATCCTTGGAAGTAAAATTGCTGCTCCAGGTTTGGGATCGGAATTATTTTTGTGTTGATCTAAAGTCAACGGCAACGGCCTCCTATGTCCTTGCTTTTTGAGTTACTATGCTTCCAATGCAGAAATCGACGAAAATGGCTGCAAATGGGAGACTAGGTCTGCATCTAGCCAGGATCCTTCTTTGCAATTGGTGGTTTCGTACATGATGACGAGGATTAGAGATTAAATGAGAAAGGGATGGGAAAATTTTGGTTTTCCTGAATTACCCTTACAACACATCATCATTTTTTTTTATAAATTTAACAAAAAAAAATCTCTTTAATGTTAACGTGAAACCGCACATCCCTTTTCACGACCCAAAATATCATGTCCCTTTTGAAAATGATTTAAATCACAAGATACTTTTTTAAATTTATCACATAAAATACGAAACCATTTGCATGACTAAAAGCTTAATTTTCAGAAAAGCTCTCATAAAAAAATTCATCATCATATTAACGACCTATATATTTCAATTCTAAGAATACATACCGACAAATTAACCTCAAATTAACGACAATATTGCATGCACATTTGTATTAATAAAACACAAAGAATTAGTATTGTTGGACAAACCTAGGGAGATTATAATTATTTGTTCTCATAAAAATTAAGAATCACATTAAGAAACAAAACATATTAAATCAGAGAAAAGAAAATCCACGTACGGATGGGAAGAAATTGAATCAAAGAGTACAATAACATAACACAAAAATAACACCATAGTTTAACAACTAAGGTCACAGATTCTTACCTTGGTATCACTTAAGCAAAGTCTCAAGTTCGAGCTTTGTGAGCGTAAAAAATTCTCATTTGGTGACTCATCCATCATAGCCAATCGGATCTAGATGTAGTCGGGTAAAGCTCTAGTGAACCAGATTGGCAACCAAAAAAAAAAGGTCACGGATTCTAATATCACAACAACAGTTCATAAAACTTCATGAAACTTTGAGGACTCCAAATCGTCTTAAAGCGAGAAAAATCATATTGCGACCACAGCAAGACTCACAACAGAGACAAAGATTGGAGAATCAACAAGGAGAAAATAATAAAAGGCATAGATCGAGAGGAGAGCTGGAGAAATTGGCGAGAATGAAAAGTTGGATGATAGGTTGTGTGTTAGTTTATATCGGTATGATCCAAATATAAGTAACAAAATCTTGAATTTCCCAAAAATGTCATTCTTCAAAATTAGTTTTGTTTCCCTTACTGTGTTGCTTGTGAGTTTAAGATTTTGGGCCAGTTTGGTATTGTTGTTTGCAAACAACTGTAGGAATAATTACTGGCAAATTAAGTTTTGTTGTTGAAAGTGCTGTTCCGAAAAGCTGATAAGTGTTTGGTAAAAATCATCTAATAATTGGAAATTGCATAATTTTGTCTTTTGAAGAGGTGCTTTTTAAATAAGCATCATTTTGATGCTTTTCAATGTGTAGTTATAATTTAGCTTTTTTCAAAAGCACTGTTGAAATAAGTTTCTCCAATTTATTTTACCAAACACTTTAAACTGCTTTTCCACACCCAAAAGCTGTTTAAATTTTTTCAACCACACAACCAAACGCACCCTTCAATGTGTAGTTATAATTTAGCTTTTTTCAAAAGCACTTTTGAAATAAGTTTCTCCAATTTTATTTTACCAAACACCTTAAACAGCTTTTTCACACTTAAAAGCTGCTTAAATTATTTCAAACGCAATACCAAACGCACCCTAAATGTACCCTTTAATTAATTGATGCATACATTTGTCTACAATATATAGTAATTAGTAATTCTTAAAACTTTTCTTGCACATTTTTCAAGCCTTGGAAAATTTAAGATGAAAAACCAAGACCTTAGTAGAAGCACATTGACTTTACGAATAGAGAGAACTCTTGAAATTGAGATATATTAAATATATTAAACATTACATTTATCCAACAAAATTTAAGAGACTATACAATATCTAGAAGAAGTTTTTCACAATTTTTTAAGGGTAACTTTTCTTTTTACCATTTTTTTTGTTAGATTTTGGGCTATACAATTCATTAATTTTATAAATACCAAAATAATAAAACTTTTTTTGCTTTTACCACATTTTATGTTGACTTTTCAAACTCTCTTAATTACTTTCTCTTTCCTATTTAATTTGATTTTCGTAACTTCAAACGTCCATATCTCACAAACCGTTGATTTTTTCGAATCGACGCTTTGAAGTATTTTTTTCGTCTTAATTTTATCTTTAAAATGACATGCACTTTGCTTTTTTCGGAAAAAAAAATTAGGTATCGCAATCTTATACATTGTATAATTGTTGTATAATACTGTTTTTATTTTTTTCATGGAAAAAAAATTAGGTATCGCAATCTTATACACTATATAATTGTTGTATAATACTGTTTTTATTTTTTTCATGAAGACGTTATACATGGTATAAAAGTTGTATAATGTATATATATAATCTTTTTCTCTTTTATGTTTACTACTGAATTTCTCACAAAAAACATGACATAAAAGACCAT